>WOVY01012309.1:0-160000 GCA_013436015.1 Rhipicephalus annulatus | reverse complement strand
AGACAGATGGGCAGACAGACGGGCTGAGAGACAGACAGACAGACTGACAGACAGATGGGCAGACAGATAGATGGGCAGACAGACGGATGGGCAGACAGAGAGACAGACAGACAGACAGACAGACAGACAGAGACAGACAGACAGACAGACAGACAGATGGGCAGACAGACGGGCAGACAGACAGACAGACAGATGGGCAGACAGACGGGCAGACAGACAGACAGACAGACGGATGGGCAGACAGTTGGGCAGACAGATGGATGGGCAGACAGAAGGATGGGCAGACAGACGGACAGACAGACAGACAGACAGACAGACAAGCAGACAGATGTGTAGACAGACGGACAGACAGACAGACAGACAGACAGACAGACAGACAGACAGACAGATGGGCAGACAGACGGATGGGCAGACAGACGGGCAGACAGAGAGACAGACAGACAGACAAACAGACAGACAGATGGGCAGACAGACGGGCAGACAGACAGACAGGTGGGCAGACAGACAAGCAGACAGACAGATAGACAGACAGATGGGCAGACAGACAGATGGGCAGACAGACGGATGGGCAGACAGACAGACAGACAGACAGACAGACAGACAGACAAGGCGAGAGGATGATTAGTGGTTTGCTGATAAAAAGTGTCATACGCGCAAGGCGGCGGCAGCTGATGCTTCACTTCACTTCAGTTTATTACCTTAAAGACCCCCAGAGGGGGTATTACATAAGGGGTGGGAAACATACAACAAATGTAATACATATGCAGGATGGGTAGAAGTATGAACAGGGTAACCAATACACAAATAAAATAATAAATGTGCAGGATCAGTATTCATATTAACAGGCGTAACACCTTGACAAAAAAAGAAGACAAAGTGAGAACCAATGGCACAAAAAAGAACAATGTAATGTATTCAAATTGAAAAAAAAACAGTGAAATTCTGTGTAAATGTTGAGAGGCACATTATGGTGGCGAGATCAGTAGAGAGGCAATTTTAGTCGGAAGATTCCTTGTTATCCGTTCACTCCGATTTGCGAGCGCACGAGAAAAGAGGAATGACATCACACGAAGAAATAGGCGATTGCCTGTTCGTGGGCGCCAACGTACGCTAGCGGGCGCAGTGTAGTGAAACAAAGGCCGTTTTGGCGCGCGCGCGCGTTCACAAGGTCGGCGGATGGACAAGGCTGCAGAGCGTCGTGCACGCCAGGCCGCGGTGGCTCGCACTCGAAGAGGGAACCCCGATGTGCGAGCCCGCGAGGCAGAAGCATTCCGTGAAACTGCGTGACGGCGTCGACAAGATCTCTGCGATCAAAAGCGGAAGGCCGAAGTGGTGCAGCAGCGCCGTGCGGACCCAGCTTCGCTCTACTCTGTAGCATTCACCCCGTGGATATGCTGTCATTTTATTAACACATTTCAAAACAGAAGGCTTTGCCGGAAGCCCCCGCCAGTAGGATGGTGCACTCCAAATTATTCCACATGAAGAGCAGATTTTCACTAGGCTGCCATACACAAACAAAAAAAGAAAAAATGCACAACCTGCTGAGAGCGGTACCATAACTGTACATAGAACATAAAAACAGCTGCCTTGAAGGCACGCCTTATCATGACGATGTTAAAATGGGTCGTCCAATTTTGCTTTTTGCATCACTCCGACAAAAAAGGGCTCGACTAAAAAGGGCCCCTAATATCTATTCTCTCGCTCTGATGTCGTTTTCATTACGTGGTCGCGGCAACTTGCTCCCCCACATTAGATTCATATTCTATCTCTGATGACTCGGGAAGCCGTGTGAGCGCTACGGCTGTATCCTTCTTCCGGCATCGTTTCATCTCTCAAACGTCCCTGCTACTTTGATGGTTTGGCTACCTAATGACCTGATGTGTTTTGTTCCTTATCATATGGCTTAGGAACAAAACACATGATGAGAAGACTCAGCGAAGAGATAGAACCGAAAAGAGCGACATAACTGTAATGATGGAATTACTTAGACAAAAAGCGTAGAAGGGTCATGTCATGACACGCAGATGTCATGATTATCATGTTATTTGGATGTGTCATTTGGCTATGTCGTCCGTTCGCGTCACGTAATATCATGTTTGGTACATGCGAAGCTTGCAAAATAGCTGCGAGCGCATCATGAGCGAAGCCTGTAGTCATGTTGTTACTTGACACGCATACAATGTTTATCATGTTTGCACCACTATCATGTCTTCCTCGTCCATTCCCGTCCCGTAATATCAAATTTGATATAAGTGAAGCTAGCGAAATGGCCACCAGCAGATCATGAGCGTTGCATGTAGTCATGTTGTTACATGACACGCATTTCATGTTTATCATGTTTGCACCAGTATCACATCATCGTCATCCATTCCCGTCCCGTAATATCAAATTTGGTATAAGTGAAGATAACGAAACGGCTGCGAGCTCATGATGAGCGCATCATGTAGTCATGTTGATTGATTATTGGGGTTTAACGTCCCAAAACCACCATTTGATTATGAGAGACGCCGTAGTTGAGGGCTCCGGAAATTTTGACCGCCTGGGGTTCTTTAACGTGCACCCAAATCTGAGTACACGGGCCCACAACATTTCCGCCTCCATCGGAAATGCAGCCGCCACAGCCGGGGTTTGATCCCGCGACCTGCGGGTCAGCAGCCGAGTACCTTAGCCACTAGACCACCATGGCGGGGCAGCATGTAGTCATGTTGTTACATGACACGCATCTCATGTTTCTCATATTTGCACCAGTATCGTACCTTCGTCTTCCATGCCCGTCTCGCAATATCAACTTTGGTAGAAGTGAAGGTAGCGAAACGGCCGCCAGCGGATCCTGAGCGTGGCATGTAGTCATGTTGTTACATGACACGCATCTCATGATTATCTTGTTACCGCCAGCCACATACCTTCTTCATTCATTCCTGTGGTGTAAAACCGAATTTGGTATATGTGATGCTAGCGAAACGGCCGTGAGCGAATCAGGAGCGTGGCATGTAGTCCTGTTGTTACGTGACACGCATGTCCTGATTGTCATGTTAGGGTCTGTTGCTTGTGTTGGCCATGCAATCATGCCTTACCATACCACTTTTGCAGCATGCCATTAGAACGAAAATACAGCAATAGCTGCAGGACAAAGCTTGGCATTTATGTCATACATGTCAAGATTTTCATGTTATGACTTGTCAAATATGTTCTTCATGAAGCTATGTTATGGCGCTTCAAGATTGGTATTGATACCTTTGTCGAACCGGCCAGGAGAGCTAAAAGTTGTAGGCGGCTAGATAGAGAGATAGATAAATAGATAGATAGATAGATAGATAGATACGCTCAATGTTGCCGAAGTTCACTAAGAAATGCTTCGAATTTAGAATGCGCACAGGTGGACCTTAACTCAATAAGGGAGGCAAACATACGGTAAAAGGAATAATTGTACCAGGTTACGTCAAAAACATCATATCTACAACAAAAGTGAGCGTCACTAGCGTGTTGCTGATAGCACGGTTTGGCCAGCAAGATTCACATATTTTTCAACAGTGGTTTGTGTGATTACCTTTTCTGATAAGACGTTCAACTCCCAAACAACCCGTGGAAATGACTAGAAAGTAGACGCATTGTTTCTGCGAAATTTTTAATACCAAATATTGATGTGGGACTTTTTACGGGTTTTTTAGGAGTATTGCAGGAAATGTAGGCATTTTAATCTATTTGAGTTTTGTAATGCAGGATTAGGTACGAAAATTTGAGAAGGAACAGCATTGCACGACTAGCTAATGTATGAAGACTGAACTCTGATAGCATCTGTGTAGGTGGATTGGTGCGTCTATATCTGCCAGAGATAGAACGCACTGCTTTTCCTTGTAGTGCCTCGTTAGTAGCTACGCGATTTTGCGTATAGACGCGAACCACACGACACTCCCTCGCGTATTCTAAGATGGTTCATGCGTACTTCTCGTAGACAAAAACCTTTGCTGTCTTGTAGAGTACCGCAAGACCCGCTCTGAAAACATAAGATTTCGCATTGATTTGCTTGTGACGTGTTCTACATGAGCTGACCATCCTAAATATAATGATATGACCCAAGTACTCTTACTGTGTGTTGGTGTTGAGCATGATATTATTATAGCCTAACAAAAAGTAAGTTGGGACTTGTTTTTTGTTTATATCACTTAAACTATTTTATCATAGTTGATGGGCATTTTTCAGCTCCTACTTCATTGTGCTAACAAAGCAAAATACTTGGTAATGCTGATTTGATCTCTCTGGCTTCGTATTTCCCTCAGCAGAAAGCAGTCATCTGCAAATAACCGAATCTTGCATTAAACCTGGCTAGCTATATCAATTATAAAGGGAAGGAACAGGATATGGGGCAAGAACAGAATCCATACGTACTCCAGAAAGAACTGGCATTTTATAAATTGTGAATTGGCATTTATATTCTAATTTATTGTTTCACGCACATCACAGTGGAAGATAGATTCGTGATTTCGGATCCTTCATATGTGTTTGAAAGGTGCTAGGTGCAAACTGTAACTTTTTCGTTCCCACACACACACTCTGCCTTGCCTCTTTGGGAAACAACAAAAGGCACCTAGTGCTCTACCGACTGAGCTATTTAAGTAGTCGCGTGGTTCGTACGAACACGCCTTACATCTCTCACACATTCACTCTCTCTCCGTGCTTTCTGTTTAAGAAGCGGGGCAGCGCTGTTGTCTGTGAGGGCTCATGAAAGGAAATACGGCACGGTGTAGACAAAAAACAACGTTCGACATTGCGCACCAGCGAGCTGTCTTCGAGGCCAGTGTTAAAGATTCTCGATAAGAGTGCAGAACTCTGGCCAAGTGAGCATCGGAGAGTGAATGCTGGTGCAAGTTCACGGTTCAAGCTACAAAACTCTCCGTCACGTGTTGCTAAAGCGCAGTATGCGTGAGCACTGGCATAGACTGGAGGAGCACGCATCGTGCTGTCTTAATAGCTTACGATCCTTCAAGACGAGCCCATTAGGTAGCAGTGTTTATTGTGTGCATGTTGATGTCAACTTTGTTCACGATTATCGATATGCTGTATTCAGGTTGATGGCAGCCCTTCTGTTACATAGCACAATGTTTAAATGAGAATGATGGTTGGTACTCGTCGCAATGGAGCCATGCCACTAAAAGTCAATGCAGCTGTGACCAGGTCAAACGGTGCTGTAGCGGCGAAACGCCAATATTTAATGTTGAAAAAGCTCTCATATAAAACTATACAATAAGACACTTTAATAAAGAATGAAGAAGTGTTTCACTTTTTTTTCGTGTTATATCGATTCTATGACAGAGAGATCAGCCATGTTTGTTCAATATTTCGGAAGCTCTCTAACTGATAAAAAGAGCATGAATGTAGTAGATTAAGAGAAATGCTCCAGTTAGCCGTATGAGCTTTTACCTACAGGACCGCATATCAAGTAAGGTGCTCACTTTTAATTGAAGAAATGACAATTAGTAAATTTAGTAATAGCCAATAGTTATCACTCTTGAATATTTTTGTGGCCCCTAGCTCTATGGGCTTCCCTTTCGTGAACTATCTTGCTTCTGTTTAGCTTCTGTCTTTTAAATTGTGTTGCAGCTTTTTATCCATCTTCCATATATAGGGCAAAGATTCCGCTGTAGAAAGAGAAACAACATTCTGATTTTTAACTACGTGTCAGCGCTGCCAGTAATCCGTTTGCGTACTAAAGTGTCATCATATCTATCAAACGCAGCGACGGAACCCGGAAATATCGTGAGAACTTTAGTCCCCATTATCCAATCTCCTAAAGGTGCTCGAATGAAACAATGAAATACAATTGCAGGTTTGAGATTCCGATATATTTTCTTAGCATGCCATGCTATATTATTTCTTTGTTGAAAAGTTCACTTAACATGCGAGTCCCATTATGAGTAAGGAATTACATAAAAGGTGAACGTGTTTTCCATTCAGGTTGACATACGATGCCTGTTGCCCTATATCCTTTTGTGAGAGCTTCGCCGCATATCAAGTACTGTCTCTTTAAGCCTACACAATAAGGAAATTCTCCTGAAAGGCTTACACTATTTACGGGCGCCGCTGCTTCTTTTACTAGGAGATATAGGGAAGGACCATCGACTTCGAAAGACATTTCTTCAGAATGTCGCAAAACTAGGAGACGCAGAATGACGCACGAAACCCGAGCGGGACGCTGCTTCAATGTTGCTCACAATACTTACTGAGTGAGCCTAGTGTGACTATCGTTAGAAGACTGTTCTGTTCTGCTGTGTAGTTTGATTGGACCCTTTGCCATAGCATAGCCATATCACATGATTGCATAAGTGCAAATGAATGTGTACACTTGATAGCCACTTACATGATTGATTTTTGGGGTTTACGTCCCAAAACCACCATATGATTATGAGAGACGCCGTAGTGGAGGGCTCCGGAAATTTTGACCACCTGGGGTTCTTTAACGTGCACCCAAAATCTGAGCACACGGGCCTCGACATTTCCGCCTCCATCGGAAATGCAGCCACCGCAGCCGGGATTTGAACCCGCGACCTGCGGGTCAGCAGCCGAGTACCTGATAGCCACTTACCAAAAGCAGTGGATGCACGTATATTGCTATGCCTATTTAAATCTGCCGTTCACCCTCAGCGCCCAGTGATGGGCGTCAGGGAGAGAGAGGTTACATGCGCTAGCGAATCGGTTGTAGAAGTGTTTTTGAGTTTAAAGTATTTGCCAGCCTAAAGCTTAACTCGTTAAGGTGAAAGTGATTTAGGCAGGAATCCCCCTTAGCTTAATTGGCGTGCTTCTGTCGCGGTAGTGATGTAAAAAAATACGCATATCAAGACAACAAAGAAAAAACTTCTGTAGACGAGGGTTCAACATATAACCTCGCGGCCAGTGACAACAAAATCAGGGCACGCTATCGCTGCTCAACTTTGCGCACTCTTCGGGATTTAAACACGTGACTTTAATATCCAACACTTTTAGGGGCGAAGCTCCTCATAGCGGCACCCGCTCGTCCCTCCTAGCCGTTGTAGTAGTGTTTAACAAGTGTAACAGTTGGACCTCCAAGGTGTTGCCGGTGAGAGATTTCTTTTGTGTGTTTTTGAACAATAAAAGATAGTGCTCCATGTACATGCCAATGGCTGCTAAGTGGGAATGAGAGACAGGCTTTTAGTTAACGCGTACGCTGCGAACTTTTTATTGTTTAATAACGCACAGAAGACAAGAGGCGGTGCTTCTATATGAGGACTATATGACGAAAAGATGCGAGATGGTGGTACTTGGAGTGTTGAATAGGTGGACGAACGGACACACAGACAGATGCATGGACGGACGCATAAATGGTTGCACGGTCGGATGGACGCATGAACGCACGCAGGAGCCGATGCATGGACGAAAGCAGGGATGGACGCACAGATGAACGTGCGGACGCACGAACAGACACACGCATGGATGGACGGAAGCAAGAACGATAGGACGGACGAATGCTTCGCCCCACTATCCATCGTTCACTCCGTGGATATGCTTCCATTTTTCTTCTACAATCTCTTGCTGAAGCGAATCAATGCATAATTACGATGACATTCCTGATTAGTTCCTTCAAATCATTGTTTCTGTCTCTCTGTTTCATTTGCAGCGTTTGAAATAGAAGTGCGACTTTGTTGGAGCCATAAAGTACCTCCAGGTAACAACCCAACTCTCACGATCGGCTTCGCTTATACTATATATTTATATCAAAAATAGCTCTACGATACGCACCTGCCTCACCTGGCGTTCCTCGCGTAAGCGCGGCCATTGAACAATCGCCACCGGGCAATGGAGCAGCATTACGTGCGTTACTTTTCGCTGTAGTCGAGCAGACGTGTTCAAAAGTTCTAACATGTCGTTTGTAGTTGACCTTAGCGCGAGTACGGCGTCCAATTAATCACGCTCTTCTGGCTGTCACATCGCTTCCTCTGATTCCACTCTCTTCGTTAACTATCCAAGCAGCAGCAAGTGCCTATGACCACAAGGATTTGTTTGCTTAGTGATCATGGACCTTAGTCGTCTGAATAGAGATGTAGCACTTAGCGTCAAGTGGGATAGATCGACGTTGAATGGTGCTGTCAAGCATCCATGGGCGTTATGCAAGCTCTTTTATATCAATGCACACTAAACGTTCCGCTACTTATGTAAATACATGTTTTACTTCCGTGCTATACTGATTCCTAAGATGAAGCGATTGAACATGTTGTTTTGCGCTTCATAGGTCATCTTGTTTTATTCGAAAAAGATTAGTCGACTCATAATGTGGCTTTTTGGATTACCATCTAGAACGTGACATTTGTCGCAAAAACAAACTGTGGTTATGCCTAGGCGTACAAAATAGATTCTCAAACACCACACCGCGGAATGCAGGGGTTTCGTGAACAATATCTTGTACTTCGCCCAGTGGCCGAAACTAGTGCAACCTGCGCTCGGTTCATCCAAGTGAGACTAATTTATCTAAATATGTAGGCAAATTTGTGTTGAAATCTGGACTTGATGAAGCCATCACGAGCAGCATTTGAACATTGCGCGTCTTCGGGTAGCAAGATATCGACGTACTAGCAGAACTAAAAACTCGTCACCTAGTTCAAGCCATGACACTTATATTATTTGCGAATCCGTGGTGAGGGGACACGCGCAGTTTAGTTGATTTCCGTTCGAGAGCGTTCAAACCTGTTCTAATGACCCTAATGGGCACCTCGGTGCTTCATTCATGTCTAACGGTGCGTCGGCAGTCATGTGATAGCGTTACCATCGACGTAGGTTCGCAGTTGTCTACCTGTTTTTTTCCTAAATGAAAATGCGCAACGACCGCTTTGGTACGCGTAAGACGCGACACTTCGAGATTACTGTAGGCTACACGAGCATCGAGGCTTAGCTTCAAGACCACCTTCAGTGTGCGGCTAGCTGCTTCCCCGTTTTAGAGGCGAATCTCCTTTAGCTGCGGGTCGTATGTCGCGTGTCGTTGTAGCAGCCAGTTGGATTGTATTGTATGGCAATAAAAATGGTGTCATAGCATAACCACGGAGTGAATAGCGATCAGTGGGGCGAAGCGTTTGTCAGTCCACCCTTGCGTACGTCCGTGCATCCATGCCTCCATCTGTCCAACCGTCAGTCTGTTTGTGCATCCATGCGTCCATCCGATCATCCATCCATCCGTCCGTCCGTCCGTCTGTCTGTGCTTTGCCCCGCTCGTTATCATTCACCTCGTGGATATGCTGTGATTTTTTGTTTGGCGCAAAATAAAACGCTTCTCTGTTCACCCTGCACCTCGTTGCATTAATGAAATGCTTACGCCGTGGCAATCTTGAAGGATACACTGTGCTCGGTGGGCACTTTACGCGATTCGGGAGAGGTGCGGGAGGAAGAGCAAGTCTCTCGGGAGTTCTGCACCAACGGTGTTAGACTTTTTTATAACTGCAAACACAATAGGCAAACGTTGACATTGTTAATACTGTAGCTGCGCTGGCGAGAAGCTTTGTCCCTCTTCTTCCCCATTTCTCTTCCTCCCTTCTCTTCTGATTACAATGAGAAATGGTGCACTGAAAGTCTGTTCAAATATACCGCTTATCGTTTTACGTTGCAATAATATATGAAGTAGCCCCAGTGGAACCATTTCAAACAGTTTTGGTTGTTTTTATGTGCGAAAAATCAAGACAGGGTCCTAGGCACTACAGAAAAGCTGTAGGCTTTCTTGTATACCAAACGCCTGAGAATCCTTTGTCTACAGTATACACTCCAGTCTATACAATGCTATTGAGGGTGCTACATGTCTACATATGATGAATACATTATTGCATGAAGTACACTAGAGTGAGCAAAAAGTCACAGATTCACTGGTAAGTCGACGCAATCAGTGCTATATTAACAAATTGTAATTTTCCATGATGCGAGGCTCGTAACCTATTCTCTTTTAAGCATATCTCACGTAACTCAACAAAACACGTGTGTAAGTAACGCGGCCATAACATTGAGAGAAGCGCTGTTCAATTAATCGATTCGAAGGATCGAGAGACCAATACATAGAAGTGTATACAATTCGTTTGCTTATGTCTGCGAAGACAGCGCGTGAAACGGCACCATATTGGTCAAAGCTTACAGTTTCTGCTCGAGTGACGCAGCCCCCCATCTTTTCGCGCTAGTGGCTGTTCACGCTCGTTAGAAAGGCAAGCATCATAATTCTCTTGAAGACTAATTGACGGCAGTCAACGCGCGCGGTAAGATGTGGTTGGATGCGCCCTTCGGCTTCACTCACTTACTCATCTGTGCTAGTGCGCTTTCACTCACTGGTAGAACATACGACGCGCAGAGAAATGTTGTTGATTTCGGCTTTGTACAAAATATGACCATTGCAATAACAAAAAAATGTGGGACGTTTTTGCTCCATGCGCATCACCTTCTTATCTGCAAAGCAATTTTTGTTCTCTCTGCAAGACTCAACCGTGCAGTAAAGAACGGACAGCTTTTACAAGAAAAATTAAGTGCCCACTACTGCCAATGTTACTTCTTTTGTGAATCGACGTATGGATCAGTACGCGTTTGCAGGTAACACGCGGACCTACGCAGCTGTTCACATTGTTGATGGCTCTGCTAGTGATGGTGAATAAATATGTCTGAGCACTTTGTATTGGGTGCGCCATGGGAACACCCACTTGATGCTAATTCACATATCTTCATGTAAGCCGCGATTATAAGCTTCTGCCATGCGTTATAAAGACTCCTCCCACTACAGGACATTCACATAGTGTCTGTTTTTTTTTAAAGCAGTTCGCAGGATTGCCGTGGCTCTGTGGTGAAAGCCTTACTCGCCTGACAGGCAGCTTGGGATAAATCCTCACTCGGACGCCGATTTTGTTAATATTTATTTTATAGGCAACGTTTTCGATTGTTCCGTCCCTGACAAGATGAGTTCTGGCTCACAGCAAACGAAACCAACACCGCCGATAGAATTTCTGCAAAATGAGCTCTTTAATGTCACCGTGTTAAAATTACGACAAATCCCTTGCCTTCTGGGAGTAGGTTTACCGTGAAGCGAGTGGCGAGTAATAATCTAGGCCGCGTTTCTTGGGGTTCATCCAAGCGTTAGGAGTTAAATTGACTTGTTTTTGTGAGTTTTAGGTAGGTGCGTGCAGAATGTGGGCTTAGCAGAAACGTCAACTTCACTGGTGTTTGATAATGTCATACCTAACATATGTAAGACTATCAAAGCTGTAATATAGCTGGTTTATTCTGAGCAATACAGATGTAATCGTTATTACGCTGCCATAAAAATAAAGCCTGCATAAGAACTTACATTTTATGTAGACACGATATGACACCAGTGCTTTAGGAATACATATGGTAATTGCTTTTTTATATTAGAAATGGCGAGCAGTGCAAGCTAAATTGAAATCGCACCGAGCTAATGCCTGCGTGGGGAATACTTGCGCAGACGTAAATTGGTGCAACGCCGTTCGTGGTTGCGCTGCTAACTGTCTTATTGCAAACTGACCCTACCAACGCATGATTTCGGGGAAGAAACTGCGTTGGCTTGAGTAATAAAGTGTTTTATAACAGTAGAGTAGCAGCCAGGCCTCACACAATCCGACTTGCGGAACAAATGGGTCATTCAATGCTCCAGCCCATTACAAAATTCACAGGCATAAGTCTTCATTGCATACGAACATCCTTGACGCTTCCAATCAATACAAAATTTACAATGATTTATGACGTAGGGGTTGCCAAACAAGCGTGCTAATTGTAGTTGCCACAGGAGTCTTTAAAAACGTCTTTTTTCCGCTTTTCCGTTTTCGCTGTAAAATGTTTTGCGCAATCCATACAAGCTTGCGGTTTTTTTAAACGACAGTCTTTTGTTGGAGACAGTCAACGCAAAAATTATGGTCTGTTTGTCTGTGCAATTGTCTGCTGTCCGCCTTTAATGCTACTCTAAACATCATCATCATCATCATCAGCCTGACTACGTCCACTGCAGGACAAAGGCCTCTCCCATGTTCCGCCAGTTAACCCGGTCCTGTGCTTGCTGCTGCCAATTTATACCCGCAAACTTCTTAATCTCATCTGCCCACCTAACCTTCTGTCTCCCCCTGACCGCTTCCCTTCTCTGGGAATCCAGTCAGTTACCCTTAATGACCAGCGGTTATCCTGTCTACGCGCTACATGCCCTGCCCATGTCCATTTCTTCTTCTTGATTTCAGCTATGATATCCCTAACCCCCGTTTGTTTCCTAATCCACTCTGCTCTCTTCTTGTCTCTTAAGGTTACACCTACCATTTTTCTTTCCATTGCTCGCTGCGTCGTCCTCAATTTAAGCTGAACCCTCTTTGTAAGTCTCCAGGTTCCTGCTCCGTAGCTAAGTACCGGCAAGATACAGCTGTTATATACCTTCCTCTTGAGGGATAGTGGCAATCTACCTGTCATAATTTGAGAGTGCTTGCCGAATGTGCTCCACCCCATTCTTATTCTTCTAGTTACTTCGATCTCATGGTGCGGCTCTGCGGTTATTACCTGCCCTAAGTAGACATAGTCTTTTACAACTTCAAGTGCACTGTTACCTATCTCGAAGCGCTGCTTCTTGCCGAGGTTGTTGTACATTACTTTCGTTTTCTGCAGATTAATTTTAAGACCCATTTTCTGCTCTCCTTGTCTAACTCCATAATCATGAGTTGCAATTCGTCCCCCGAGTTACTCAGCAATGCAATGTCATCGGCGAAGCGCAGGTTACTAAGGTATTCTCCATTGACTCTTATCCCTAACTGTTCCCATTCTAGGCTTCTGAAAACCTCCTGTAAGCACGCGGTAAATAGCATTGGGGAAATTGTGTCCCCCTGCCTTACACACTTCTTGATTGGTATTCTGTTGCTTTCTTTGAGAAGCACTATGGTAGCAGTTGATCCCCTGTAGATTTCTTCCAGAATATTTATATATACTTCATCTACGCCCTGATTCCGCAGTGTATGCATGACGGCTGATATTTCTACTTAATCAAATGCCTTCTCGTAATCTATGAAGGCTATGTATAGTGGTTGGTTATACTCTGAGCATTTCTCTATTACCTGATTGATAGTATGAATGTGGTCAATTGTTGAGTAGCCTGTTCGAAATCCTGCTTGTTCCTTTGGTTGATTGAATTCTAATGTTTTCTTTACTCTGTTAGCAATTACCTTTGTAAATAGCTTGTATACTACAGAGAGCAAGCTGATCGGCCTGTAATTCTTCAAGTCCTTGTCATCTCCTTTCTATGTATTAAGATGATGTTAGCATTCTTCCAAGTTTCTGGTACTCTTCCAGTCAGGAGACACTTCGTAAACAGAGTGGCTAGTTTTTCTAACACAATCTCTCCTCCATCTTTCAGCAGATCAGATGTTACCTGATCCTAACCAGCAGCTTTGCCCCTCTGCATCCCCTCCAAGGCTTTTCTGACTTCTTCTATCATTGCTGTTGGGAAGTCATCTATGTTACTGCTAGTTTTTATATTAAGGTCGTGGTTGTCCCGGCTACTATACAGATCTCTGTAAAACTCTTCTGCTATTTTAACTATCCTATCCATATTGGTAGTTACTCTGCCTTCCTCGTCCCTAGTGCATACATCTGTTTTTGCCTATCCCAAGTTTTCTCTTCACTGCTTTGACACTTCCTCCGTTTTTCAGAGCGTGTTCAATTCTCTCCATGTTATACCTTCTTACATGGGATACCTCACACTTATTAATCAACTTCAAAAGCTCTACCAACTCTATTTTGTCTGTTGTACTTGATGCTTTGATGCTCCTTAATGAGATTCTTCAATTCTTGGGACAGCTTGCCAGTGTTCTGTCTAAGTACTGTACCTCCAACATCCACTGCACATTCCTTAATGATAGTCGTCAGATTATCATTCATTGCGTCTACGCTAAGGTTGGTTTCCTTGATAAGAGCCGAGTACCTGTTCTGAAGCCAAACTCTGAATTCCTGTACTTTCCCTCACAGTGCTAGCTCATTGATTGGCTTCTTGCGTATCAGTTTCTGTCGTTCTTTCTTCATGTCTAGGCGAATTTTAGACCGTATTATTCTGTGGTCACTACATCAGACCTTGCCAAGCACTTCCACATTCTGCACGATGCCTGGGTGTGCACACAGTATAAAGTCTATTTCGTTCTTATTTTTGCCATTAGGGCTCCTCCATGTACACTTGCGGTTCCCCCGTTTTTGGTAGAAGGTATTCAAAATCCGTACATTATTGCCTTCAGCGAATTCCACTAGTAGTTCTCCTCTGGCATTTCTAGTACCAATGCCATAATGTCCTACTGCTTGGTCTCCAGCCTGCTTCTTCCCTACCTTTGCATTGAAGTCTTCCATCAGTATAGTATACTGTGTTTTTACCTTACTCATTGCCAATTCCACTTCTTCAAGGAAGCTTTCAACTGACGCGTCATCATGGCTGGATGTAGGCGCGTAAGCCTGTACCACCTTCATCTTGTATCTCTTATTGAGTTTAATTACGATACCTACCACCCTTTTATTAATGCTGCAGTATTTCTCTATGTTGCCAGCTATGTTTCTGTGAATAAAGAACCCCACTCCCAGTTCTCTTCTGTCAGCCAAGCCCTGATAGCAAAGGACATGCCCATTCTGTAGCACCGTATAGGCCTCATCTGTCCTCCTAACCTCACTGAGCCCTATCATACGCATTTAACACTCCTCTAGCTCCTCGAATAGTACAGTTAGACTTGCGTCACTGAATAATGTTCTATCGTTAAACGTTGCCAAGTTCAGGTTCCAATGGCGGCTTGTCCGGATCCAGAGATTCTTAGCACCCCCAGCTGCATTGCAGATCTGACCGCCGCCGTGATCAGTTGCTTCGCAGCCGCTGAGGACTGAGGGCCGTGAGTTAATTGACTTATGCATGTTGGAGGCAGTGGCCAGATACTGCACCAGAGTGGCCAGTGCTTCTGTGGTGAGGTAGTGCGTTACCGGCGGCGGTCACCGGTGAGGCCGCACCGCAGGCCTCTTAATGCAGTTCCATTACCACGCGAATTTTTTTTATTCGGTGAGGAACTGCACGGCACCAGGATTCGAACCACGGACCTCTTGCATGCGAGGCGGATGCTCTAACTACTACCCCATTGCTACATTCATTAATATTTAACAAACAGAAAGTTAAAGAAATGTCTAACCTGACACTTGGCAAACATATGCACAAATCTCTGACTGAAATTCTTTGCACAACTTTCTTGCCCCAGAAGTGAGTTAATTCATTTTCCTTAACTAAGCAAAACTATACAAAGCAAAACAAACAAAATGAGACTTGCTCCAGAGAGTAGCAACAAGCATTGGTTGTGTAATCATAGAATGTGTCAGCATAATTTTTTTTACTCTGGCTAGGATTAGCTGGGACACCTTGCAGATCCCCAATTATTTGCCTAGCATAGTCCTCATGATTGAAATTCCATTACACCATCTTTAATTTGTGTGTATGTATGAATAGCCAATTAAAGATATGTTGTTCTTTTGTTCATTCAGCATTTATCTTTGAATTCGGCTTATCTGCCCTCCAGTTTCTTTATGTGCAGCAGGAGAAGGTCTAATGCATTTCTTCCTATCCAATCCAAGAATGTGTGCTCAATGTTCATCGTAAATTTTCCATATTTCCTGTCCAAAATTTTGTTCCAAACAATCGTTTCATGCTGCTGGTGCAGTTTAGCACTTCAAAATCAACAAATCTGCAGAAAAGTCAGCTTCTTAGCAGCAAGGAGTCGCGTTCGCAAATAGCAAGGACACACCAGAATGCAATGAAGAGCAGTTCACAAGCATGATGTCATGGGCGTTGAAGTACTCTTCTCGTAACTTTTCGCCAGTGCATTTGAGGAAGGTTTCTGAACGTTGTAATGTTGTTAAACTAAGCACAAACAGATGGCAGCAAGTTGCATGATGTAAGAGTGAGTTGGTCTTGTTCCATGAAAATGGTGTTTCCTGCATGTGGCTTTTCACATTTTCAACTCGAGGTATGAAAAGATTTTCTGGGTAATTATTGTGCTGAAGTGATTTACTGACACTGCTCAAATAACTTAGAAGGGGAGGTTACATTGAAGACATGGATGCTGGCAGTGACCAGGATGCAGTTACAAGCACTAAAGAAGCAGGAAATATACCCCCAACTACTAAAACTGTGTGATCACAAGTCAACCCTGGCAGTCAACTTACCTTCCCTGGAAGGGTCCCGTGTTACGCAGGATAATGTCAAGCTCCTCAGGCACCACCTGGGCAAGGGCAGCAGGATCGAGAAAGCCTGCATCAAAGACCACTCGTGCCAGAGGGCCGTCCAGGCTGGGCAGGGACAGCAGCGGGCATAGCTCGGGCTGGACGCCAAAGTGCAGCCGTGCCTGGAACTCGGACACCAGCAGTTGCAGGTGACGCCAGCCCAGCCGCTGGCACAGCACACACACCATGCCTAGGGGAGGCAGCGAATGGCTTCGTTTCATTGAACTCTGCAGTTTAACAAGCCAATGCCTCTACGCGATTACGAGTTGTGACACAGTAGAGAATGGTGTAATCCTTATCATCACAAGGATGCCAGCTTCGTTCAACATCCACTCAACCTTTGACCACAACAGTTTTTGCATTTTGCCCCTGAGGATTTAGAGTCAGACCATTTCACCCACATCATTTGCATTTTTTGCCATAGAAGATTAAACCTGCATGTTGAAGCTTAGCAGTGCAGCACTGTAGTTAGTAAGCCCCAAAGGTTGGTGGTAGTATGTCCAAAATGCTGTAGCCTGAGCACAAACTACCAAAAAATATTAGTGGGCTCAGCTACATACCCCCCTCCATCTCCACACTTTTCATGGTGGCAGAGTAACCACCCTCACCACAATACTTTATCTCCCTAGTCCCCTGTTTCGTAGATTCGGGGTCTCTTTTTAGTTTCCCTCCAACTTCTCAGTCTATTGATTTTCTTTCAACTGGATGGAAGCTCCTCATGGCAAAATGTTAGGATTGATGACTTTATGGTCAAATATGCATAAGAGAGAGAAATATAGCAAACAGACTTTTATCTATGAATCATAAGGTACCCGCAAACAACAGTGAAATTTAAGCTTTTATTTAAGCTGATCTCAATTTTCTGTCAGTTAGCATAAAACAGCGTACAGCAGATTTTTTCCCTACTATGACATATATCAACAATCACACAAAATACGGGCACACACAGTGAAGACTATACCCGCTAATAGTCACATTTAAAGACAACTAGTTATAGTGCATTTGTGTTCTGCACAGGACCCCAATGAAAAAACCTTTAAGTAATTATTTGTTATTGTTTTTGCAAAGGTCAGAGAGCATGCAATTGCACGTATGAGATGCCACTCTAGCGGCCTCTGTAAAACCTATGCTTGGGCATTTTCTGATAACTTCCATCTAGCGTACGTGCTGATGCTCATTTTTATCAGCTCCAAAAGAATGCTAAGCTTTCTGTTAACACTGAGCCACACAGTTTTGCACTGCAAACACGAGAGCTAAAGCTAAAGCCAGAGCCCTACCCAGTTACCATAGATTCCCCTGCATTTTCAATGCCTGAAACTTGAATGCGTCTCTCGCTGCTTTTACCAGTCAGCACCCATCCATTCAATACCACCTGGTTAAACCAGGCATGTTCTTGCCATTAAAAATGACATTCATGATCACAGTGGTCAGCAGAGAGGTCACAAGTAGATGAAGAGTTCAAATTATGACCTTATGTACTGAATCAAAGTACTGGCTAAACATTTCAATTATTACATTATGTGCCATAGTAAATGTCGTTAACAACAGCATTTCAGAGCGTTCCAACTTGCTATCATCTATCATAATTACATGCACTAAATACACTCGAGTGTCACATGATGTATGACTGCTTTAGACCTCAAATCTAAAGAATTACTACTTCAAAAGACTTTCACTCCCTTTCTGAATAAAACCTGAGCCTGCATAATTGTGGCAATAAGGCCTTATTTGAAAGAAAGTTGGTAGGTATTGTATAACTCTGTCCCAATCTGCCCCAAAGCCCTAATTTTGTAAAACATTTTTCTAACATGAAAAGCTGCCACTAAGACATCCATTAACAAAAAAAACCCTGCTGTGTCATAGCTGCCGCAGCTGTGTTATTTTTAGCCCGGCTGCCGCAGCTGCGCTAAAGATAACCCAACTGCCACTGTGTGAAGCAGCAGCTGCCACCAAGCCCTTGCCTTAGCAACTGCCAGAGTTTGTTACACCATGGCTTGGGGACAGCGGTTTAAACACGTTCTGAGGGGCAAGCTTTGCACATATTCTGGGCCCTTGTTGTTGCCATTTCTTGGCTGCTGTTTCTTCAGCCAAACACGCTGGATCCAATCGTTGCCACAGTAGTGATTCCTGACCTCCAGCATGACGAAGTGAGGGTCAGCTAGCTTCTCTATTTTGAGGTTTGCATAACTTTGTGCAATCTTTCACAATTATTTAGAAATAATTTGCACCTAAGATGTGAAACACTCAGTGTATAAACTATTATGACAACTAATAATATTAATTTGTTCTACATAATATTTGTCTAGAAAGACAATGAGCCCTTAAATTCACACTTCTTTTCTTCAGTGGATAAAAGTGATCATGAGCATCAATGGTAGGGCTGTAGAAGGGAGCTTCATAGTTCAAGGAAAAGGTGAATGCATAGCATTTACAGTGTGCAAGAGGCAAATCTCTGTTTTACCAGTCACGTAAGTGTGCACGGCTTGAACAAAATTAAATGTTGATCAGAACAAAGCATAAAAAGGCTAAAAATCTCGTTTTATTTTTCAGTGTTAATATTCTTTTACAAAACCCATTCTCAAGGGCACTTCCTTTTTCCTTGCAGTTTCAAAACCTTAAGTGAATGGTTCTTGATAAAAACCAAGTAACATTATCTTTGTCATATTTCCCCCCACAAACTCCTCTACCTGTATCACACGAGTTGTATTTTAATCGTTGGCTCTCATTATTATTCATCATTGCCTATAATTATATGCATTGCCAGAGGAAAAATGCTCTGGGATTTCCCATTCACCGTGCCTCACCCTATCTGATACCACCACATGCCATCGAATTTTCTCACACCCCGAAATTCCTTACAGTGCATGCCCTCGGCTTTCCCTGTTCTGAAACCCATTCTGCAAGCAAAGGTAGCTGTCAGAGACTGATTATAGAATATGTCTTCTTGATGCCAACGTGTTCTATGAAACTTAGATTGGCACAAGCAGAGTGTTACGCCAATTCTAATTAAACTGAATAACACTCATAAATATTTGCCACACACCAAGGAATATGCTCGCTATCTTATATCAGATACATTAAATATTAATGTGAAGCTAACAGACAATCATGACAAGGAAAGTTTATGAAATGCTACTAGAATTAATTGTAATGTAAATGTGAAGAAAGAAAAGTGGACTAAAAGATAACTAGTCGTGGGCAGGGACCGAACCTGTGACCTTCGAATAACGCATCCGATGCTTTCCCTTGTGAAAATGTGTAACTGAGAATTCAAATGGTTTCAACTGGCATTAACTGGCATCAACTGGTCCCAGTTGCAGGCCAACTGGTTGAAGCTGGGAATCAACTGGGACAGTTGGTCCCAGTTACAAGTGGTTCTGGTCCCAGTTACACCTCAACTGGTTTCAGCTGGGAATAAACTAGAACAGTTGGTCCCAATTGAAACAGGTTCCAGTTTGTGGGGTCTCTCAATGACGAACGCCAGGCTGTTGGAGTGCACGGACACAGCAGAAGCAGTCGGAATGAACCAAAACAACACATTTATTTAACTAAGTTTAGAACAATGATATTATCAGCCGAATTATAATATTATAACATTCATTTGTGATCGACAGGCTAAACAACCTTACACAATATTACACAACTCTCAACAACATGACAAACAAGGTGGTGTCGCTAACGCCTGATTCACAACAAGGGCCCCCTGCACGCGGCCCGCGGTGCCATGCACCGGGGTCCCACTGCGAGAGACAACCGTTCGCGCCAACCGCCACCAGCCAAAGCGACCCGCTCATCTCTCCCGTGCTGCCACCCAGGCTTGCCGCCAGACGTCATCCCCGGCACTACCGTTTTAACCAAGATGATGATATTGGTGATAAACGCTCGCGAGCACAATGCCACCTACCTCTCAATAGCTGTGAACCCCTAAATGCGGCCTATGGGCAAGACACGTGCGCCTTGCGGCGCAAATAACTTTACAGGGGGCGCCAGCACCCACAGATCTTTGTTACCTTATTTCAAACCACATCCCCAAAAAACGTGAAAGAGCTCAGCTACACAAGCTCTAACAAAAGATGACAACACAAGCCCCTAAATAATGTCTGTGCACCACGGCACCACCGCCGGTCGACAAAGCTTCACTGTGCAGCTCGACAACTTCTAGACACGTTTTCCGGTTGCGACCAGCACTCATGAGGGCGCCGGACTGCAGACAGTTGCGCAGGTTCCAGGCATGTCTATCGCCCAATCTCACGACCGCATTCCTGGCCAATGGCGAAGACGATGTCCAGAAGACAGCCAGCCACGGGATACATAATTATCGATGCTCACATTCCAAACACTCGACAGAACAATGCAGTAGGGCAAAAGGAAGAGAGCTTCGAACTCCTCGCCCACGTGGTACGATGGTCAGTGCGGCTAGCAAATACATCGGCAGCGGCCGAGATTTTCAGCTAAAATAAAACAAAGACCACTTTTCCTAACCCGTGAATCGCAAAATAGAACACCTCTATGCAACGATCCACCTAGTTGTGGCACGTGCGACAGGTGGCTGCGCAGAGCCTTAGGCCTAATGAGTCGCTTGAAAAAACAATTGACATCCACTAAGCACCCAGCCTAGGTTTCAGAAGAGGCAGCCGCAAGGAGACAGCCATTTCGTAAGGTAGCCCTACTCGCTCGCCGCACACAGCAGCTTACCGAGCGATCGACGTCCATTGTCCTAGATGGTGTCACGACGCCCGGCGTTGCACCGCAATACATGTCAGCAACGACACCCGACTCCCTGAGCCCAATGAGATAGAAGGAGCTATGTACAGAAAATCGGACCATCCATGAGGCTTTCGTACTCACTCGCTTTGGGCTTGGCCTACAATCCACATGCTCTAAGCTTTGCTCACCCCAGGATGCAGACCAGATGGCTCTCGTACCAACTCAACAACGCTATTGAAAAGCAATGAGAAGAACAAAAAAAACACTGAGACGGAAAAAAAAAAACTCAACGTGCCGAAAAGTTCGAATACTCTACAAAAACTGATCTCCTCGTTCTCAACAAAACACACCAATGACACTAGCAATAGAAGTCCTTCTAGGCATACTAGGTCTACTCTTCCCCAGTTCAAAAATGGCTGTTCTGAACCACGAAAACTGACTTCCGATGCTCCAAGAGCATCGGAAGAGTTTCCACATTGGGCAGCCAGTGTGGGGTCTCGAAATGAAGAGCACCACGCTCTTGGAGTGAACGGACACAGTTTAAAGGGTCGAACCAATCGAACAACACACATTTATTTAACTAATTTTAGAGCGACGATATCACCAGCCAAACTATTATAACATTAATTTGTGATCAACAGGCTAAACAACCTTGCAGAATATTACACAACTCTCAACGACATGACAACCTTACAGAATATTACACAACTCTCAACGACATGACAAACAAGGCGGTGTCACTAACGCCTGATTCACAACAAGGGCTTCCGGTAGACAGCCCGCGGTGCCGTGCACCGGTGTCCCACTGCGAGAGACAACCGTTCGCACCAACAGCCAGCAGCCAAAGCGACCCGCTCTTCTCTTCCGTGCCGCCACCCAGGCTTGCCGCCAGACGTCATGGCCGGCGCTACTGCTTTAACCATGATGATGATGGTGGCGATAAACGCTCGCGAGCACACCACCTACCTCTCAATAGTTGTGACGTCCTAAATGTGGCCTATGGGCGAGACATGTGCGCCACGCAGCGCAAAAACTTTACAGGGCGTGTTACCACCCCCACAAGTTAGTAGCTGGTCCCAGTTACAGCTCAACTGGCTGCCAATGGGGACCTTCCCCAGTTGAACTGGAAGCTGCTGCTGGTCACAGTTTTGTTCTAACTGGAAGTAGGACATGTTCTGGTAGTACACTTCTTCACCGTGAAAGATGAAAAAAGGTGAACTATATCCTGTATGACATAAAAATTGTTTATTTAGCAAAATTATAACTGTGCAAAAAAACGAGACACGAGAACAGAGTAGACAGGACGATTGCAGACTAACAAATGATTTATTGAAAAATTGCACCACCTTTTTTTTTTTGAAACAAACTAAATGCATGAGCAAGGACAAACAAGACCACGGTGCAAGGTGCAAGACTTCTATAAACTAAAAATGAAATCACGCTCCTTGCTGGAAATATACACAGATGAGTAGCTAACGCACTTATCAGGCCCGTGTCTAACTATCCAAGATGCCTCCGAGATCTCTCTTGCTCTTTGGCTCTTGGCTCGGCCTAACACCTAGGTACTGCTGAAGATGGGCTTACATCCCTGCACACATGTGCCACAATGAACTGGTAGGTGCCTCCCACTCCCGTCTCCTATAAAATTAGCATGCTCCATCAAACCCACATTAATACACCTTTCAGTCTGCCCCAGACAAACCATTCACAAGGTCAGGGGAAACTCGTATACCACTCCCGTCATAAGGGTACATAGGCACGTCTGTGCTTAACATCGCATCTTCCATTGTTTACTCTGTTCGCGTCAGAGATGCCGTAGAATTTTTGCACTTCAACATGCGGGCTTTATCCAAGCTTTTTTTTTGGTCTATATTACCAACTAAGCTACGACGGCAGCTATCCTCCAGCCCACTTTATGGGGTACATTATGTGTATTTAAACATAGGAGCGTCAATCAGGACTGCCAGTAGCCATTACGGCAAGAGCAACACCTGCCCCTGTCAGGTTTGGTCCCCGGCCGCAGCAAGTGATTTTTTCGTTCTTTTTTTTGTATTTGTTCTCATATACATAACAAGTTCCTACTATAAATGTCCCCTATGCTTTTCTTGGCATGATTTTCTGTTAGATCTCAATAATATTGAGTCTAAGAACAAGAAACGAGGGTCTTTACTGCACACTTTTTTCCCTTCATCAGACAAATCGGTACTTTATCGAGTTTTTTTAACATGGCATTTTTTTAACCTAAATATGCTAGCAACACATGCAGTCTGCATTTCATTCATAAATACATTTCACTCAGACTTGTTTGCACGCAGAGCTTTATTCAGCCTCCCCGCACACTGCCCCAACCTGATAAAGCCATTTCTAGTAAAACAGTCTGAGCCTCATGCTACTCCTAACATCAGGCTGTGGTTGAAGCATGAGGTAATGGGGATCTTTACGCACTCATCTCTCCTCACAAAAGGAGGAGGGCTACATTGTTGCATACCCACTATCAGCTGTGTGCTTGCTCCACTCACCTCGGCCAGTTCTCCAAGTAGAGCTTGCATTGCTCACAAATGTCACTGGTGTTGTAGGTGTGAACACACACACACACACACAAAAAAACTACACCCGCGATCGCCAACAAATGCAGCCCTTGAAAGTGGGGCAGCTCGTGGGTGTCTTCCAACAATTGATGATCACCGTTTGATGGTCCATTTGATCAACACACAATCTGATCTTGAGATTATCTGGGTGGCCTGCATAACTTCGTCCTCTAAGTTATTGATAGGCATTTGCTACCATGCACCGGATTCGATCGGTTCCTTTGTAAGTGCTCTGCGCGACAGCATCAACAAAGCCTCTGAGCTCTTCCAGCCTGATTTACTTATCTTCTGGGTGACTTTAATTATTCGCTAATTGATTCGGTGAAATTAGCATCTTCCTGTCATACATCAAACGAATATGAATTGATGTTTAGATGTGAACCTATTTCAAACTGTTTCTAAACCTACACGTGCTACCCATGTTCTAGACCTTATTCTCACGAACTCTCCTGAAACTATAAGTAACATAGAACACCTGGATGGTTTCAGCGATCACCATCTGCTTCAAGTGGCGATAAACATAACACCACCCACGGCAGGTCCCATAACAAAGCGAATTCGATACTAGAATAAAGGTAATTTTACTGCAATAAATACGGAACTAAGAACATTTTTTCAAAACACAATGTGGCCCTCATTTTACAATAGATTTGTGGAAGAGAACTGGTTGTTGTTTAAAAGTGCTTTGTGCGCATCGATAGGCAAATATGTCCCACTCGTTTCTATAATAAACGATAGATTAAACCCCTGGTTTACAAAAAAGCTCAAGCGCATGAGGAGCAGAAAGAAACGGCTGTATAATATCGCCAAGAGCCTTCGAACATCATCCTCATGGCAGAATTACAAATGCTATCTTAAAACATATTGCCCAGCTTTAGGCGAAGCAAAGGACAAATATTTTTCTAATGACCTTCCTGAACTACTTAAAAACAAGCAGCTATGTTTTGGAAAATAATAAGCCCCAATAACGAATCTAATGATATCTGCTTACACAGCAGCAGCAATGTTCCCCTTCCAAATAACAAGTGTTCATCGGCTCTTAATTCCTTTTTCAGTTCAGTATTCCTATAGATATCACATTAGAGGGACTATCATCACTCATAAATAACCTTAAGATGTCTTCTTCTTGAGGCATGGATGGCATAAACTCAAAAATGTTATGAAATACAGTAACAGTGTCAAGCGAAATTCTTCTTCACATATTTAAGCAGTCACTCGCGACTGGCCTCCTCCCTACAGACTGTAAAATGGCAAAAATTATACCGTTACTTAAAAGTGGCAATAAATCATCAGGCGAAAATTACCGACCAATCTCCTTGACATGCATTTCTCACAAGTTACTGGAACACATTATCGCCTCGCAGATCTACAGACACCTTGAAACTCACAAGTTCTTTTTTCATAATCAGCATAGTTTTAGAAAAAGCCTATCGTGCGAGACACACTTGCTTGAATTTGTTACAGACCTACACACTAACTTGAACAACAACCAACAAACTGACTGCTTTTTTCTGGACTTTTCGAAGGTGTTCGATCGCGTCGCACACTGTCGCCGTATTTCAAAACTTTCAGCTCTTCAATTGGACTGTTTCACTTTATCATGGCTCCGGAACTTTCTTTCTGATCGTTACCAGTTCACCATTGCAAATAACTTCTCGTCCTCCTTAACTGAAGTATCTTCTGGTGTACCACAGGAAAGCATCCTCGGTCCTTTGCTCTTTCTCATCTTTATTAACGATCTTCTACATAACGTGTCCTCCACTATAACAATATTTGCTGATGACTGCATTGTCTATCGCACAATAGTTAATACAGACGACCATCTGGTTGTTCAGCATGATCTTGAAAAATTAGTAACTGGTGCAGTAAATGGCTAATGTCATTGAATACATCAAAATGTAAACTAATGTCATTTACTCAGAAGCCTATAACTTCCCCACATTCATACAATATCAATAAAGACATTGTTGCAATAGCTACACAATATAAGAATCTAAGCGTTATATTCACTACAAATCTTTCTTGGTCAGAACACATCACCTCCGTTTCAGCCGAAGCCTCCCAATCTTTGGGTTACTTGCGACGAAACTTAAGAAATGCTCCTTCGAATGTTCGCAAATTAGCATACCTTACCCTCGTTCGCCCTCAACTCGAGTACGCTTCCCCTATTTAGTCCCCTCCCCAAAAATACCTTACTGACATGTTGGAACGAATTCAGAACAGAGCAAGCCGCTTCATTTCTAACTATTACAGCTATCAATCTAGGGTCACACAAATCAAACTTAACCTTTCATTGCAATCATTGAGTACTCAACGTGACATTGCCTTGCTGACACTGTTTCACAAATTCATTCATTCATCTCGAACAACACTAGTATCCCGTCACACAGGCTTCATAATCACTTTAGCTATACCCGAATTTACGGATCAACACGTAATTTTAACTGCTCTACGCTTCCACGTGCAGTCCGATGTTGGAATTCCCTGCCAGACAGCATCGCATGTCTGACAAACATTAATGCTTTTCGTGACGCATTCACTAGTTTTCTGACCAACGAATATGTAAAAATGTTTGAAATTACCGCAGTGTGTTCTCTTCGTTGTAACCTTTTTGCAGTCTCTTATTGTATTACACATTAGGGTCCCTTATATATTTCCTTATTATCTGTTTTATCTTTGCTAGTGTTGTTGATTTCTTTTTCTTTTTTACAGCTCTTCTTATTATGTGATCTGCTACTTGACCGCTGTTCATGAACTTTGTGTTTTTGTAACTACTGCGGAAGTCCACCTTTTTGTACTGCCCCCCTTACACAATGCCTCAACAGAGGGCCTGTAAGGTATTTTTAAATAAATGAATAAATAAATAAACCTCTGTTTCATCACATGTGACGATCAGCTATTTCTCGTCCAGCTATCTGATCTGTTATTGAGGTTACCGATGTAAATGGTCATTTCTTGTTACCACATATCATTGCTGCCTGAATATATAATGGAATGGTTTTACGTTCCCCAATTTCTCGACTACCCAAATTTTACGGCTGATTTGTCCCGTTCAGGCGAAATCCCCATAGATACAATGCATTAAAAACCTTCAATTATCCGACGTCATTTTACGCCGAACCCGCATTTCACGACGATCCAGGCGAAGCGAGGGGGCCAAATGGCGGACAAAAGAGAAGTGCCGCTTGTATCTTTTGCCGCACCAGCAGGAGCAACACTTCGCATGCCGAACGCTCGAAAAAACAGTTCATTTCGGCTTTCACCTGCCGTTCGTCCGTCTTCCTTTCACCCTATTAGCAGCTGTGAAAGCCGCGTGAAAGGGCGCGGTTGTGGTTTTTTCCATTCTATTTACCTTTTTTGAACAACCATCTCTCTTCCGCTTTCGTCGTGCAATGGCGTCCGAAGGATTTTTGTCTAGGGAAGGCTAACCTGTGTAGCATCCTATAACAACGTAAATGTAGCGTGAGAAGACATGGACACCACATTTACAAGCGGATCCCTCGCCTCTCCATTTCGCTGTGTAGCACCTTAGTTGAGGAGGGGCATCATTAGAAGGTAATGTAACGTAATCTGATCTAATGCTTCATTATTAGGACTTACACGAAAGCACATCTCAAAATGACGTCTCGCACCTTCAGCAGTGCAGCTGCCGTCTGCTATCAACAATCACTCTTGATAAATGAATGCTTCGCATCCGTTACGGGAGCTTGTCCAAGAATGCGCATAACTGTCTGAACTCGCAGTCGTGCATCCACAACCCGCGGACGCAGCTCCATGAGCGTCTTCTCGAGCACGTCACCTCCGCGAACAATATGGCGTACCCGCTATCGAAGATGCGCGCGCTTTCTCGAACATAGAATTATTGGACACGCAACGCATTTCGAGAGGCAGCGGAGACTGAAGAAAGAGGATGCACCAGCTTCCTTCCTCCTCCGTGCACGACGCCCAAGGCACACAGCGCATACCAAAGGTGGCGCAGGGCGCCGAGAGGATGTTGGTGCCGACCGCCAGCCACGTGGTATGTGCGGCGTAATACAGCGGCTTTACCACGAAAGCCAATCGAAAAGAGCTTCACAAGAGTCCAAT
Source organism: Rhipicephalus annulatus (assembly GCA_013436015.1). Classification (NCBI taxonomy): domain Eukaryota; kingdom Metazoa; phylum Arthropoda; class Arachnida; order Ixodida; family Ixodidae; genus Rhipicephalus; species Rhipicephalus annulatus. The sequence continues at coordinate 132,365 of WOVY01012309.1, read as the reverse complement.
GACATGCTCTGAAATGCAAACTTTTCTTCTGCTCCTAGCTTTCGAAAGAGGTCAGTTGAATACCTCAAGAGAGTCAGCTAGGGCTTCGTGACCCTCTTTTCACTATTTTTTTTTTTCTTGGAGTGCACGTGCTGTGCGCGATTGTATCACACAGCTACACGAGATGTCGCGAAAGCATGCAGCTTTAACGCTCGGCAAAAAGCTGAAAATTATCGAAGAAGCCAAAAAGCGGCACAGAACCACAAAAGCAAGTATTGCCGGGGAGCTAAAAGTAGCGGAGTCTTCATTGAAGACTATTTTGGTTAACAAGGCTTCGATTCTTCAGAACGCAAACAAGTTCGGACTGAAGCGGAATAATGCGAAAGAAGGCAAACACGAACATTTGGAGAAAGTGCTAGTGAAGTGGCTGCTTCAAGCGGGGAGCTCCGCCATCAATATAGACGGCGCCATCCTCAGAGAGAAGGTCGACCTTGTGGCGTTGCGCCTGGGCATCAACGATTTCAAGGCATCAAACGGGTGGCTGGATCGCTTTAAAAAGGGCAATAATATTGTCTTCAGCTGCTCCTGTGGAGAAAGTTCCTCTGTAGACGTTTCCACAGTGCAGGAGTGGAAAGGCTCACTGCCGGAGTTGGTTGCAGAATACAAGCCTTGCGACATTTTTAACGCGGGTGAAAGTGGCGTATTTCATCTCATACAGCATCACGGAGGGAAGCGCAGTAAAGAGCGTTTGACCGCCCTGTTCTGTAACAATGAGGACGGTTCTGAAAAGCTGCCGGTGCTCGTAATAGGAAAATTTGGCAAGCAGGGTGCTTCAGAAAATTGTGGACGCTGCCTTGCAGGTACGACTTCAAAAAGGCGTGGATGACGTCCGCTATATTCACCAAGTTTCTACAGCAGTTAGACAACAAAATGGGTGCGAAGGCGAGAAAAATTCTCTTTGTGAATAAGGCGCCATGCCACCCATTCGACACGACCTGCCTGCGGAATATCAAGGCTGTGTTTCTCCCGCCAAACTGCACAAGCCGTCTGCAGCCGCTGGATGCCAAAATTATCAAGTGCGTGAAGCAGGGCTACAGAAAGCCACTTGTGGAGCATCGGCTAGTGGAAATGCATTTTTGAGAACTTAATATAAAACTAATAATTACATATTTGAAATTATCATGAAAGTCCACATATTGCCTCTTGCTTGTTTTAGTAGGTCTTAAGGAAAAGCACAGACCACACATGACTCCACTCAGGCGAGCAAGCCCAACCGATGCGCTTGGTAAGAGCTCTGTTGCTCAGCCTTCAATAAACGTTCTCTAGACCTCCGGAGTGACATCACTGCCCTAGGCTACAGAATAATGCAAATTTTTTTTTCGAACTGCATCTCATCTTAAAAGTTTTGGCTTCAGCTCACACACTTTGCCAGAAGCCAGCTGCTGTCATCAAACATCTGGCTTTTAAGTGGCTGCTTTAGTTCTTACACCAAGGTTTCAAAAACCAACCAGAGACTGAATATGTACAAGATTTCTTACCACAGCTTCCAAATATTTGCACAGTGCAACCGAGGTGCAAGAGACATTCTGTTATGCCTCCAGAATAGAAAAACAATCAGCCAAGCACTGAACAGAGGTACGAATGCATCGACTCATTATCTACTGTAGAGTAAACAGCGTACCAGCAAAGGTAGCTGCCCCTTGTTGCAGCGACTGGAGCAGGCCACGAGGGCAAGCGAATATTCGGGCCACGTCTGCCAGGGGTCGTTCAGAAGCCAGCCGCTCCAGGGCAAGCGCTAGGTAGAAACGGCGACAACCGTCCAGGAGGCGACCGGGAGGTGGGGCTCGGCCCGCGGCCGCTCGGGCCACGCATGCTTCGTCCACGCCCACCAGGCCCGCAACACGTCGTTGGGCAGCGGACAGGCGCTCCCACAGTCTCTGGTAGCGGCCCCAGTCTAACGAGCCTAGCTGCAAGAAGCACACATGAATTAGAGTAGCGGCCCTGCATTATCCCAGAGCAGGGGTGCTCAATCTTACTGGCCTGGTTCAGGACCCCCCATGTCTTAAGTTTGCAAAACTGAAGGTAAATTGGGTTGTCCAGCACTGTTAAACATGGCTTAGGACTGATAAGCAGTTATGTAGTATTATACAGTGCCAAAACAGTGTGATGGAATCCCTTCTAAGAGATAGCGGATCAGCCTAGCATGCAAGAGGTCCATGGTTCGAATGCCGGTGCCGGACAATTTTCAGCCGTATATTCAATTATAACGCTAGACGAGAAAACCATTAAAAAAGAAAAAAAATGGTCTGGGGTGCTGCCCCACTGGCAACCACCTGCTGGATATGCACTTCCTCACCAGAGCAGAATCGGCCCCCCTGGTGCAGTACTTGGCCACCATACTCCATGAAATTATCAATTAGCCCTCGCCTCTCAGTTCCCAGCGGCTGCAAACCAACTGTCCAAGGCGGCAGCCAGAACTGTGACACAGCAGAGGGTGCTAAGAATCTCTGGGTCCAGACAGGCCACTATTGGAATGTGAAATTGGCTACGTTTATTGCTAGAACGCTATTATTGTGGCTAGTCTAGCTACGCTATTCCAGGAATCAGAGGGTGTGAAATAGGATGTAATACAGTTCAGCGAAGTAGGGAGGACACGTGAGGCTTATACAGTGCTGAAGAATGGACACCTCCTATGCTACCGTGTATTAGTTGACAGAGTAGAACTAGGGGTCGGGTTTCATAGACACAAGAATATCGCTGGCAACATAGAGGAATAATATAGCATCAGTGAGAAGGTGGCAAGTATCGTAATAAAATTTAACAAAAGGTACAAGATAAGGGTAATACAAGCCTATGCGCCTACATCGAGCCATGATGATCATATAGTTGAATGCTTCTGTGAAGACGTAGTCAGCAATTATTAAAGTACAGACACAGTATACTATTCTGATGGGTGACTTTAATGTCAAAGTAGGCAAGAGACAGGCCGGAGACCATGCAGTGGGGGAATATGGCATCGGCTCCAGGAATGCCAGAGGGGAGTTAATAGTAGTGTCCACAGAATATAACAATTTACGAATCTTGAATACCTTCTACAGAAAACCGGCTATCCGTAAGTGGGCATAGCAGAGTCCGAATGGCGAAGCTAAAAATAAAATAGACTTCATTCTGTTGCACACCCAGGCAATGTACAGGATGTAGAAGTAGTTGGCAAGATCCAATGCAGTGACCATAAAACGGTAAGAGCTCGAATTCAACAAGACCTAAAAAAGTCACAGCTTTGCCGCAATGGCGAAGCAATGAACATGATAGCGACAAATTGAATGGTCACGCACAGAATGGAAAGCAGATTAAAACGTGCCCTGCATTTCTCACGCACAAATGACGCATGAAACGTACTCATAGGTACGAATGCACACGAATAAGCGCTTCAGTTGTTACTTCGCTGTGTCTGAAAAGAGCGCGCTTTTCGCAAACGGAGACTCCAATGATTGCAGTGACTTTTGTGCCCTTTGTGACTACAGCAGAATCGTTCCAGGTAAAACCAGAGGCCAGCGAAGACGTACGATCCTCCCCTTTTCTCGTATGCGAGATAAGGGCACACGAGGGAGCGTCGCTCCCCTTTTCTAAGCGGGGAAAACTATGCGTGAGATATTAGAGCGCACGCCGCCGTGCGATGTGGCGACGCACACTCGTTGCACCATCTTGCTGGTATTGATGAAAACACAATTCCTCCCCGAGATGCCCGTGAGCAGCGGTAAGTGGTAGATATAAATAGCTTGCCGTTTTAACGTTGAAGGATGTGCTCCAGGGTGGATCAGTGGTTAACACCTCGCCTTCACGATGCAGAGGTCCCATGTTAGATTTTGTGCGCAGGAGTGTTTTCTGTTTTTTTTTTTCCTTTCTTGTATTTTTGTATATATAGATACGTATGCATATACAGTGAGTGATGGCGACGCTGACGTCAACGCCAGTGGCAAAATTTTAAATCCAGCTGAGAGTGTCCATATAATCGGTATCACGATAAAAAGCACAGGTGTAAACTGATACACAAGAAGCCAGTCAATGAGCTAGTGGTGAGAGCGATTACAGGAATTCAGAGTTTGTCTTCAGAATAGATTCAAGCACCAAACAGGGTAACCGATGTTCGCGTAGACACCATGAATGATGACCTTACTACTATCATCAAAGAGTGTGCAATGGAAGTTGGAAGTACAGTCACTGGCAAACTATCCTAAGAGACAAAAATCGCGTTAAGAGACGACAAACCATGCAATTCTTAAGTGCAATAGACAAAATAGAGCTAGCAAGACTTTCGAAGTTAATCAATAGACATAACCTAGGCAAGATCAGAAGGTATAATATGAGAGAATCAAACATAGGGTAGAAAGCAAAAAAAAAGCCTGAAAGCTTGATTGATTGATATGTGGGGTTTAACGTCCTAAAACCACCATATGATTATGAGAGACGCCGTAGTGGAGGGCTCCAGAAATTTCGACCACCTGTGGTTCTTTTTTGTGCACACAAATCTGAGCACACTGGCCTACAACATTTCCGCCTCCATCGGAAATGCAGCCGCCACAGCCGGGATTTGATCACGCGACCTGCGGGTCAGCAGCCGAGTACCTTAGCCACTAGACCACCGCGGCGGAGCAAGCCTGAAAGCTGCAAAGGCAAGCTTGTGTATAGGCGAAAATCGGTTGCATGCATTAAAAGACAAGGAAGGCAAAGTCACAACCAATATAAATAGGATAGTTGAGGTGGCGGAGGAGTTCTATAGAGAACTGTACAGAAGCAGAGAAATCATGTTAGAAAAACTTGCCACCTTATATACGACGTGTCTCTTTACGAAAAGGGTACCAGAATCTTGGAAGAGCACCAACATCATCTTAATGCATAAGAAAGGAGACGTCAAGGACCTGAAAAATTACAGGCCGATCTGCAGTCTTTTTTCTAGAAGTTCTTACAAATATTATAAATAATAGAATTGAGGTGACGTTAGAATTCAATTAACCAAAGACCAAATAAAATTTCGTACAGGATCATAGTCATAATATTAATCAGGTGATAGTACAACCAACCACAGTACGTAGCCTTCATAAATTACGAGAAAGCGTTTGACTCGGTCAAGACATCAGCAGTGATGCAGGCACTACGGAATCAGGGCATCGACGAATTCTACATGAACATATTCGAAGAAATCTACAGCGGATTCACACCTACAATAATCCTCCATAAAGAAAGCAGCAGAATCCCAATAAAGGGGAGTGTAAGGCAGGGATACACGATCTCTCTAATGCTATTCACCGCATGTTTACAGGAGGTTTTCAGGGGTTTACAGGAGGTTCTCGAAGCCTTTTTCAGGCTTCGAGAAAATTCACGTCGTTCTTTTCACCATCTCAGGTTTCTTTATTGGGGGAGAAAATATCGGTAATACATTTATAAATTTTATGTTTCTGAATTTCGTGCTGAATTATCTGCCCAAGATACCGCGAATTTCAACGTGTATTTTTTTACTTTAGCGACATTCACTCAAAGTAATTTCCTGAGACTTAGTACGTTAAGTCTAGAGCCATCTCAGAAGTCAGTTTACTTTGTTTATAGTACTTAAGAGCTATGTAAGACCTAGTAAAAAAATGTCAAATTTTATAAAGGTACGGTTAATGCAACTATGTGAAGCCATTCAAATTTTCTTTTTGCACGTTTTCTTGCTTACCAAGAGAGTTCTCGTGGCAAGCATGGTGATTTTGGAATTATGAAAGCGTAATTTAGTAATGTAGAATCTCATTAATTCAAACATGCTTAATTTGAACTTCCAGTTAATTAGAACTGACACTGTGGTCCCGTCAAAGCTACGTGTATTCCAATGGACGAAAACGCCCAGTAATTCGAACGCACAAGCACTTGCGACGGTTAATTCGAACATACTGCGCTCCGAAAATGCTCTCAGCACCACACCCAATACCACGGCGGCACCTCCGACACCTCAATGCTGCACGCGAAGAAGGAAAACAAGAAAAGAAAAGGCTGGGGCGGAACGTTTGCTCTTTCTCTCAAATGCATACCTGCCAACCTGGCAACAGAGAAATTCATAAAAACCCCGAGCGGGGAGGGGAAAGGGGGGCGAGGGTCACCCATATTTTTTTAATTTGTTGCTGTGATGGATTTGCCTTTAACGACAAGCATAATTGCATTTTACCGCCATAAGACAAATCGGCGCGCTGAATTATTTTTCCCCATTTTTGACACCAAAAGAAAAACAACAAAAAGAAACATCACGAAAAACAATGAAGGGGGGTCCCAAACACGAACGTAAACATCGGCGCTGCGGTCTCATAATAGCTTGGAGTACACGACGATAGGGTTTTCCACTAAAGTGAGAGTCTATAAGGGGGAGTGCAAATGCCCCCGGCTGATATCTCGCATCATCATAACAATTAGCAAAATATCTTTCCGTCAAAACAACTCGCGTATGTCTTTCTGGAACACACGTCAACGGACGGCACAACGCAGCTGGCTCCCGCGAAAGCGCGGGTCAAAGCTTTGGCTTTGCTCGCTTTGAACAGGAACGGCAAAACGCTTCTAGCCTTTATTACGTCTTTACCACCTTTCATCCTGCCGCTGCATCAGCCACGTGCCCTCGAAGCTCGTAGAACGCTATTGCATCGCCGCGACTGCGGTTTTGTGCACGGCGGTTTGAGGCAAATGGTAGTTTTGTTTTCAATCCACATGCCTTCAAAACCAAATCGTTTTATGCTGTCTATGGCCGCAACTGTTGCAGTTTTCTCAACAGAGTTTGCAAAAAGCAGCATTGCTTTGAGTGGTCAAACGTTGGCCGCGCGCACCCTTTAGGAGTTCTCTCAGTAACGTTGTCGCCATACATGATTGTGTCGAACGACCGCGGTTTCGTCCACAGCAGTTGTGGCAACGACAACCACACGCACTGTAGAAAACAGTGCGTGGGCTGGTCGTACGCGTACTTCCAAACATTCGAGCACACTGCGCTCGATCGGCCTTCGTTCGACGGTTTCGGTACTAAAGTTCATATCACAAGCCGCGATTAGGAAAAGTGTTTGGAACATTCAAATTTTGGCCAAATGGACTCATGAATTTGGCTGGGGAATTTCATGAATTCGTATCTGTCGCAGTTTCGCATCACTGAAACTAAATTTATTTTCCTAAATTGTCTAAATTGTCCTAAATTGGGTTGAAAACTATTTGTGCTATTTGTGTCATCTTAAACGGCAAAAGCTCTGATTATGTTGATGTGACATCAGGAGTTCCACAGCGTTCAGTTTTAGGGCCACTTTTATTTTTAGTTCACATAAATGATATTTCAGCAGGTATTTCATCACATATTAGATTGTTTGCAGACGATTGTGTTGTGTATGGACAAGTAAAGAATGACAGAGACCTTACCTAACTGCAAACTGATTTGGAACGTGTTCAAGATTGGTGCTCTACGTAGAAAATGAACCTAAATAATAAAAAGTGTGCCCATGTCTCTTTTACAAAGAAGCGGAAACCTATGGAAACAGAGTATACTTTAAACAATGAACGTCTAAAAAGAGCAGATAGTTATAAATACCTAGGGGTAGTCTTGTCATCTGACTGCTCGTGGAATGCGCGTGTAGATGATATGGTTTGTAAAGCTGGAAAGGCGCTAAACTTTATTCCACATAATTTAAAAACTTCGGAACTGAACTTAAAAAAGACAGCCTATTTAACATGCATACTAGCTATACTGGAATACGCTTGTGCCGTATGGGATCCTTCGCAAGCCACACTGATTGATAAAATTGAAAAAATTCAAAACCGGGCGGCCAGGTTCGTCTTGGGACGGTACAAGAGAGGGGAAAGCTGCACTCAGATGAAAAATGAGCTTGGGTGGGAACTGTTTTTCTTGCGTCGCAAAAGCTGCGACTGAAGTTCTTTTTTCAGATATATAATGATAAAACAGAAATTAATAAACAAAAATACTTTAAGGAACCTCATTACCCTTCATCTAGAATTGACCGTGTTTTTAAAATAAGAGAATTATGCACCCAGACGAACCTGTTCGCAAATTCATTTTTTGTTAAAACTGTTAAAGAGTGGAATGGATTGTCTGCCATGCAAGTGTGTTGTAAGAACGAAGAATTCTTTATGTCGTTTCTGTAACCCCCTGTCCGCGAATTCATTTTTTGTTAGAACTGTTAAAGAGTGGAGTGATTTATCTCCCATGCAAGTGTGCTGTAAGAATGAAGAATTGTTTATGTCATTTCTGTAACCTCCCTGCTGTAACGCCTTTGGGCAATGTGGGGTGACCTTTGAATAAAGAATAAAGAAAAAAAAACTCTACTGTAAGTTGGAGTGCCTGCTTAGCCATGGCTCGGCAGGTGGTGGGTGGGAGCAGAAATTACATCCACTGCTCGTGGTGTTTGTCGTGCCTTTAAGGGTTAAATGAACGGTCAGCAAAGTCATTTATAATTCAGCAGGCTCACAAGAAACCTGGAACGGTCTGGCCTGCATTTTTGTCAATGCTGCCAGATCTTGCACACACATTTCGATTGTCAGGAGATTTTAATGGCAACCCTACACACGGAAGAAACGGTCGCAATCCAAGAGTCTGCCGGATAATGCGGAAGACTTCAAAAGTATGTGATGATGATAACACCAATATCATATAGTTCTCTCCTGGTGGCGGAATATAGCACAATGCTGTTTTTGTGGCCTCCGCTACCAGCTACGGCTTTGGGTCGTAGGCAAGCGCAGAGGCCACGCTATTTTAGTCATTTTATCGAAAATGAAATAGCTTTTGTAAATTTCGAGCAAGATTCGTAAAATCATACGCGCGATCGAAATTCGTACATTTTACAGAAGAAGCGGAACAGTTGGCAGGTATGCAAACGCCCACCTGGAACACGCCTGTGCCACACTTCTCCCTTTTTCATCCCTGCCAGGTAGTGACCCTTTAGAGTTACTGCATATGCTACCTTTAGGTAGCTAAAAGTAGCGTATACAGTAACTCTAAGACCTTTCTCCTTTTAATGCCACGCCCGAAGTGAGAGGGGAAAAAAAGCTGTCGCGGAGTGGTGGTGGTCGTGGTTAGAAGAGGAAAGAGGAAGGAAGGCGTCCAATTTCTGCAGCCCGGTAGGAAGCACGACGCAGCGCCTCCGCGTGAAGTTACAGTATATGCTACCTTTAGAGGTAGCATATACAGTAACTCTTTTTTCCGCAAAGTGTTGGCTCTCTCTCAAATGCTGATCCGCAACACGCCGGTGCCACGTCTCCCCGTTTCCCATCCCGGACACGTAGAGACCCTCCTCCTTACAACGCCGCGTGCGAAGAGAGGGAGAAAACAAAAACAAAAAAACTGCTTGCCGATCTGCTTCTCTTCGCATGGAAACGCTTCTCTTTTCTCGTCGCGTGCTGGCCAAGCTGCGGCTGCGGCGCAGAGAGTAGCATGGGAGACGTAGTCATTGTTGTCGTCTTAACACCAGGAAGGTAAAGAATTCTCTCATTAGACTTGACCGCTGTCTCTGTTTATTTATAGTTATTTAAATACTCCTGCAAAACAGTGTCTAGTGATTTTATGATTTCTGACGTCATGCCGGGAGCCGCATGCGGCTTGCGGCTCCAGGTTGCGGACCCATGAAATGGACAGTTTGGCGCAGGAAATCTCATTTGGCGCACTTTGGCGCAGTTGGCGCAGAAGTGGGATCCCTGGTATCCGGAAACTTGCACGCATTATATTAAGAACCTAAATTGACACACTATCCTTGGCAGTCTTAATGTTAGCTACACGCAGATTTCAGCCTCTGGCAGAGTACGCAGCATGATATGGTGGGCAAACTTAATTGGGTCCCAAAAGTCAACCCTGGGTTAACTTGTACCACACCCTTGTCGGGTTTGCTGGGCCAGTGCCATCAGCCATACTTTGTGCTATTTTATTAGGCCACGCGGAGTTGAACTTTATGAAGAGCTTATGAGACAGTAGAAGCGAGCACACTACCTAAAGCAGTATATTTTGTGCAGCTTGACCCTTATTCCACCGATGCAGGATGGCGACAATTATATTCCGCGTTGATTGAGGCATCTAAGGATATCTAAGGACTTTGAAATAATAATTTAAAGGCGTTGTGTCACGAATACCATGGTTGGAAGAGCACCTGCAATGTTGCAAAACGTTGACGGAGAAGCGCTGGAGACAACCAAAAACAAAAAATCTGGCTTTACCACGTCAAGCATGGAAAACTAATTATAATCATGATGGCTGCCTCAAAGAATTAGTATGTACAATGATTTCTGTTCACTGGTTAGACTACATTTATATTGCTTCGTCTAAATAGGCATAGATGAGGCAGCTTAAAAATGTGGCTTTTCAATTGAAAACAAGAAATTACTTGTCCAGCATGACGAAGAACTGAGTCAATAACGCATAGGCCCAGACTATCAGTGTTGTGTTGACAAGCATTCCCTTCTATGTGTAAGAGGCTCGTCACTGCTGAATTCAATGCCCTACTTTTTGCATGCGCGCCTGATGATTCATCACCACCATGCTGTGGAAAAACTGTCTCTCTCCACGCGCAATAAATTTGGTGTTATTTCAGCAGTTGTGTCAGGCACTTCAGATGCAGTTGAACCTTTTGGCTCCCGTTGCTTCCAAGAAGTCGGCAGTAGAGCCAGCCACTTTCACTCACCTTTTTTGTTTGTTCGTTTTTTTTGCACGGTCAGGTATTTTGAACAGCCCGGTAAGATGCAAAGAACAGCCCGGCTCAGCATGCGAAGAAAGCATAGGTTTCTTTGGTGCGTGCAACAGGACATTTTCATCGTATTCTGCATGATATGTGGCAGAGATCGTTTTTTCCAGGAAATGCTTTGCGTACTTATGGTCAGTAGGCTGGAAGGCTCCGTCAGCTTTCGGAATCGCCCGTTGCCACTTATGCAAGAGCTCTTGTTCATGCAGAGCCTTGAAAAGCAACATGCGCTCAGTACATACCTGATACCCCGCCTTGCAATTTGGGACAAAATGCCACTTGCCCATTTCGAGGTGCAACCAGCGACAAGGCAGCTGGCGCGTATTCGGAGTAACCTGCAGCGCAGAGTTCTACATGCACTGAATCATAAAGCGCAAATCAGCTGGAGAAATGCACTAGTAGGGCTCACAGACACAGAGCGATGCATTTCTAAATCACATATCCCATGCACACAAAGCTTTCAGGAAGATACTCTTTGGCATGCGTATTTCATCATGAGCGCCGAGCGAATACCTGGCACACCATACAGTAGCGCCGTCTCAACTTGCGCAACGGAACTACTCGTAGCTCAAGGTCACTGGCGAACACAATCTGCCCACGCCCTCTCCTTGCGCGGAGCAGCGAGTGTCAGCACCTGATTTATTCTTACACCGTGGCCGTTACATAAAAGCTGTCGTGGTCATCTTGGTCTAGTTTCGAAGGGTGATTCTTCATCTTCAATATCCCTCCACTGCTGGCTCGCCTTGTTCTTTGGTTTTTCAGCAAAAACGCGTCATCGAGAAGCACAAGCGTGCGATTCTATTGGCTGCTTGGGGCACGAGACAAAAGCTAGGCATCCGATTAACTAAGTGGCGTTTCCGGCTTCTGCTTCACCATCATGGTGCGGACAGGCATGCACCATTTTGTCATGCTGCTGTCGACTGCCTGCCGCAGTAAAGAAGTTTCGCGCCACACTAATTTGTGAAGTGGGTGTGGTAATTGCTCATTCACCGTGAATTGCAGAAAGAGCCCAGCTATGGCTCAGGACAACGAGAATAACGAACTCCCAGCGATCAATGGCAGTCGCCAAGTCACTGGCGTAGGCCTAACTTACGTACAAGCCTGACGGTTGCCGACGTCACTGAAAGCGGCCGTGTTTTGCAGCCTCATCAGTTACAGAACGGCAAGTAAAAAGCGGATGTGAAGCTACGAGAGATATCAATCTTTGCAGCGACGGAACAGAAGCGCAGTCTTATCGCTAAACGCACTAATGCCGAGGTTTCGCCCCCCCCCCCCCCCCCCCCGGCTGACATCGGCACTCATGTAGCCTCGAAACTGATGAGCGAGTGTGCAACTTCGGTTCACGACATTTTTGTGTAATTCAGCCACAAAACATTGCTGTGTCATTGGACGGATCGCGGACAGATTGCATGCACATTCGTTGCACATCGGCGTCAGTATTGTCACCGAACTGATAAGCGGCCTAGCCGGCAGACGAGCACACAGCGATAACTTGCAGCAGGACTTGAAGAAATGATATGCTCATGGAAACAATCAGTCCGATTACATGCCCAATGCATATTAACTTACTAAAATATGTGTGCCAAGATACTTTTCACTCGAAACGGCAAAATAAATTTTTAACAGTTTTTTTTCCTCGAAACACAGATTTTGACCACTTTCCATGTTTGCTTTTTCTGTAAAAGTGGACCTAAGACAGCTATAGCTGTAATCATTTTTGCACAATGTAGTTAAATGTGCACAAAAACAACGCTGCGAGCTGATTTTTAGTGTGCCACTCCAAATTTTCTTATTTTATAATAACATTTCTTGTTCTTCGTTACATGCAATGATCTTTATCGCACTGTAATTGGAGAAGTACTTGTTAAATTTTCTATCAGCTTGCAGCATTGCACTCTTCTTTAGGCTTTCTAGTATCTATATATATTGTGACGGCGCGGGATCGTCCATTAAACGGAGGACGACCGACAAAGAGACTTTATCAGACTCTGAAAAAAGACAGCCATTACTTCTTCGTTCTTCTGACAAAATGTTCTCACGCTGCTCCCTTGTCCTCGCCTTTGCGAATACGCGCGTCATGATCCCCCTTAAAAAAAAACATCGTATCCATGGTGCAGGCTCACAAAGCAGAAAAAAAAATCTATGTTCACTGAAGGTATGGCTTCATCCGAAGGACGTGAACAATTTCTGGGGAACATCTTCGGCGCTTTGAACTTTGAGGGCCATCGGGAACAACCTCTTAATTCACCTCGCTGATGCGTCGAAGAACCTTGTAAGCTCCGAAGTATCTCCATAACAGTTTTTCAGAAAGGCCACGACGACGAATGGGTCTCCAGACCTACACTTTGTCACCCACGTTATATGCGACGGGTCTGTGCCAGATTGTAGTGCCGGTAGTCACTGTCTTGTTGATCGATTGTCCACAAACGAGCAAGTTGCCGAGCTTCTTCTGCTCGCTGTATAAAAACTGTAGCTTCCGTCTCATAAGCCTCGTTTTCATGAGGAAGCATTGCGTTTAACCTTGTTGTAACATCCCGGCTGTAAACAAGACTGAATGGCGTCTTCTGAGTGGTCTTATGATGAGCCGTGTTGTATGTGAGTGTGCCGTACGGCATAGAGTTTCCTAAAATAACTAGAGGAGACTCTGGCGCTGCGGTCGTACAGCGACCATGGGAATGATGGGTAGTAGATGGATTTGTCTAGTCTTCGTACTTGCAGGCGGCGAATTGTACTTGCGGCTTCGTTTATTGCTGGTTACAGTTTCGTTTTGAAGAAACGAACGAACTTTTTTTTAACTTTGTGGTTCCCGATTCAAAATGATAAGCCTAAAGGAATAAGGCGGCAACTGGTGAACATTTGCTGATTTTTGTTTCATGAGAAAACAGCTTCAAGCCACACGAACACATACAGAGCCAGAAGCAGGCCAGAAATGCGAAGATTAGACAAATATGTGTACTACCCATCATTCCCATGCTCGCTGAAGCGCCGTGCATTGCAGCTTCCATAGACACTAGCACCAGAGTTCCCTCTAGAATATTGTCACGTGCTACAAAAGGTCTTCAACTAGGATGAACTGAGCCGGCGGGGAGACGCACCGAAAACTGGCAAGATGGCTGCTTCAATAATAAACAACTAGCCAGAGCACGCGCTGCTCCAGAACATCGTCTTCCATTCTCGCGGGCAGCCATGGCTTGCGCTCGCCGTAACTAGCGGCCAAGTGGCAATATATTAGAAAACTCCATGCCGTAGGGTAGGATGTTGTCCTAGTTCTTGTGTTCTACGTCTATGTACATGCTGATCATGTCAGCCAGGGTCCTGCTGAGAACGTTCAGTCAGCTCATTGATCTGAGAACAGTATGCAGTTGTCTTCCTGTGCACGTGTCACTTGGTCACAAAATGATGTCCAGGAGCTCGGACCTAAATGCAGTACCTCTGTCGGTAATATTACTGCGGGAGCACCTTGCCTTAATACGATGGCTCCGACGAAGAATTGCGCCACTCCAGCAGCTGTAGCTCGTTGAAGAGCTCCTGTCTCAGCGTGTCGGGTGCGGTAATCGGTAGCGATGATTATCCACCTCTTTCCGGCGGTAAACGTTGGAAAGGGACCTAGAAAGTTCATACCAATTTGTGGAAATTGGGTTGTTCACACTTGAACAGGCTGCAACAGGTCGGCTGGCTTAACAGTAGTCATTTGTGGCGCTGACAGTCCAAACACGTCTGCACAAAAGTTTTCATGACCGTGGCGATTTTCCGCCAGTAGTAAATCTACGTAATCTTTGCCAATGTCCAGGTGTAGCCCAAGTGACCGGCAGTCGGCTCGTTGTGGCAGGTGTAGAAGATTTCACGTCGAAGCGGTGACGGAACGATGAGCAAGTAGCTGCTGCCCTAGGTGATAAGTTTTTTTTTTGTAAAGTACATCATTGCGCAAACAGTATGACGCTAGCCCTCTCAAAAATAATTTCGGCATGCAATTGGTTTGTCTTTCGACGTAACAAATCGGTGGCAGCAGTTCAACATTGTCCCGCTGCTGGCGTGAAAAGGCGGCAGTGTCGACAACGCCCAAAAGACCGTGTTGTCATCGTCGTGCTCCGCTGCTTCAACGGGAGACCGAGAAAGACAGTCGGCATCAGTGTCTCGTCTACCCGATTTGAAGGCAACGGTGAAGTCGAACTCTTAGAGCCAAAAAATCCAGCGTGCGAGACGGCCGGATGCATCTTTCATATTCATTAACCAGCAGAGTGAATGGCGATCGCTGATAACTGTGAACGAGCGATCGTACAAATACGGATAAAATTTGATGACTGCCCCTACCATTGCAAAACATTCTTGCACAGCCGTCGTGTAGTTGGCTTCTGTTCAGGACAGCATCCTGCTGGCATAAGCGATCACCTTTTCACTGTTATCCTGCCACTGTACGAGTACTTCTCCGAGACCGACATTACTAGAATGTGTGTGCAATATGGTCGGCGCGTCTTTATCAAAGTGGGCAAGGACAGGAGGCATTTGCATGTGCTGGCGAAGCTCGTGAAATGCCCCGTTGTTGGTCTTCGCCCTATGAGAAGGGGATATCTTCTCTAGTGAGCTGGGTAAATGCCACGCGACTCGTGAAAAATTAGCAATAAATCGCCGGTAATAGACACATACAGTGCAACTCCGATTGTATGACTTTCAGGGGACCACGTGAAACCGTCGTGTGATCCGGGCATCGTATAATCGAGAAACTAAGAATATAGCAATGACACTGAGCCTTGCCCCAAAAAATGGGTATAGACCGCCTGAATAAGCCCACAGCACGACCTTGTGCCTGTGCTAGAAAGGTAGATTAAATTATTTTTGCCAGTGACAGCTAATGGCAGCGTAACTTATTTGAAAGACGTGCGAGTTAAATCTCTATGCTCAAGTTTAAAGAGAATTGAATCCAACGCGCATCTTTCTGCTGTTAAATAGAGTTCGAAAGTTGCCTGCGCGTGAAAGCGAAACCGAAACCGCATTGCCAATAGCCTCCCATCAGAAGAGCCAGACACAGTGTCACTGCTATCACATAATGGCGACCGACCATGAGTGTGCGTAGAATGCCTTTGTGTGCGACTTAGCTATGCACATTGTAATTTGTGGTCTTGTGAAGTGCAACTAGTGATGTCCTGCTGTTGGTATAAACGTCGACGTCAAGTGAAAGTAATCTTGTACAGTGAAAACAGCTGCGTCGCGCCTTTATGCGTTCGCAAGCCTGTGAATCCGAGTGCGACACGGGCAGATCATCTGTATGTCGACTAGAAAATGTTTCCAAAAATGTGTCGACTAGAAAATATCAGCTTTTCAGCTGGCTGGAGCTATAGCAGGAGGATAGAGCTTGCCTAGGTAACAACCCCAGATACGTGCACTTGCGATTGCGGGGTGTGTAGAAGCGGATGAACTTCCAGGAGAATAAATTTTCCATTCTAAGAAGACATCTGTCTCGCTTTCTACATTTCTAATCGTCAACGAACGAATTTAATATTTTGCACCCGTGAATATTTGGTCCACATATGATTCAAGTAGAGGTGTTCTTTTTCTTTTGGACGAAATATGACTGTCGTCGTAAGATGCCAGGTCGGCGTAAAACTGCGTCGTATAACCGAGGTTTTTGATACATTATTCCTATGGTGTTTGTCGTAACCTAACCGATTTGTCGTAAAATGCTGGTCGTCACGAAACCGGGGAACGTATAATCGAAGTTTCACTGTAGTCCCAAAACACACCCAACTGATTGTTTATCTGACAGGGTTAGAAAATTCCCCACGGCGGTAAGTTTATCTGGATCAGCTCAGATACCTTGGCTGCTGATGACGTAACCTAAGAATTGAAGCTCATGGAAGCCAAAGTGACAATTTTTGGGCTACAGTGTAAGGCCGGCCAAATGTATTGCGTCAAAAACTGCTTCTTGCTTTTTTAGGTGCTCCTCGAACACCCCAAAAAAACATTCACGTCATCAAGGTACACCGGGCAGGTCTGCCACTTGAGTCCCGATATCACTGTGTCCATTAGACGCTCAAATGTAGCTGGCGCCGAATACAAACCGTAGGGAAGCACCTGAAATTCGTAAAGTCCGTCTGGCATGACAAAGGCGAGCTTTTTACGGTCTCTCTCATCCACTTCAATTTGCCAATAGCCACTTTTGAGGTCCATTGATGAAAAGTAGCATGCGTTTCGCAGCTGATCCAGGGAATCATCAATATGTGGCAGCGGATAAACGGCCTTCTTTGTGATCTGGTTGAGCTTCCGATAGTCGGCACAAAAGCGCAAACTGACATCCTTTTTTCTAAAGAGCACTACGGGTGATGCCCATAGGCTGTTGGATGGTTTAATAACGCCGTCTTCAAGCATCGTTATCACTTGTTTTTCAATTGCCTGCGCCCCTTTGGAGCAACACAATAAGGACTTTGCCGGATGGGTCTGGCGTCAGAATCTGTGATGATGCAGTGTTTTGTGAGAGATGTCTGACCAACCCTGGAGTGAAGCAGAAGCAGCCGCAAAACTTGTTGATCAGCTCAATAAGGCAGTCTCACTCGGCGGTTAACCTCGGACTAACTTCAACAGGTATCATTGTTGGGATAGCAGGTGGTGCCACCTCCTCCACGAGATGGCAATCTTCTATTTGTGCGAGTTCGTCAAAATAGGCAATGGCAGCGCCCCCAACAATGTGTCGGCGTTCTTTGCTTAAATTGGTCAACAATACTTTAGCGCATCTATCGATGACATTGACCGCATCCCTGGCGATGAAAATGCTACAAGTGAATGCTAGCTGTAAAAAAAAATAAAAAGGCAGTCACATCTTCTATGTCCTTGTTCTGGCCAAATGTTCTTACACTGCTTTTTTGTCCTCGCCACTGGCACATATGCAGGTCAATATGTTAATGACTATGTTATTCTAAGTACATACATTTTTATGGTGAAAAATGTTAGAAATCTTTGTTTTCTTGATTTTCTGAAAATGTAAATTTCATACACCCTGCATGACTATTCCTGCAATATATCAGATAACTATTACAGATAGCAGCATGAAGCTATATGTTTGGAGCAACATAGCAAGTGAGTGAGTAAGTGAGTAAAAACTTTATTGAACATGTCCGGCGTCATTGAGCGGGGTGGGGCTACAAGCACCCCGGCCTAGGTGACGGCCTCGAGTCCTTGGACCCGGGCGGCATCCTGGGCTTGCCGGACGGCCCACAGTTGATCAGCAAGGTCGTGGCTGAGCAGAGCCGCCTCCCATCGCGCCTCGCGGTTCGAGACTGCCATGTCTGCCGGGTTCGTAGGGGACTGCTGCGCGTTACCGGTACACTTCCACAGCATGTGCTGCAGCGTCGCTCTGGCTCCGCACGCCTTACACGCGTCGGACGTATAAATGCCTGGGTAGCAGAGGCGAAGGATCACCGGATTCGGGTACGTGTGTGTCTGTAGTTGTCTCCAGGCAACCTGCTGTTTCTTGTTTAGTTTGGCGTGGGGTGGTGGATATTTGCATCTGTTCAGTCTGTAGTGTTGCGTGATGTCTCTGAAAGTGGTCATGCGATCCCCCCACGTCCATTCCCGCATCGTTGTCGAAGTGTGCGAGACATCGGGACTGTCGGCAGTCGTCGCAGCTCGGCGTGTAAGTCCTCGAGCCGCGGCGTGGGCAGTCGCGTTGCCCGCAAGCGGAGGGTCCGTGTGGGCGGGGGTCCATACGAGGAAACTGTCGTTTTTGCGGCAGATGTTGCGTTCGTGAATTTGGAGAATGCGGGCCGCTTCGCGGGAGATCCGGCCACTGGCGTAGTTGCGTATCGCCGCCTGCGAGTCGCCTATTATCACCTCGGCGTCCGTGGTGGCTATCGCGAGGGCTATGGCAGCTTCTTCGGCCGCCTCCGTGTCTTCCGTGCCTATCGTCGCACTCGTGACGCAAGTTCCTTCATGATCCGTGACCGCGACCGCGAAGCCGCGGTGGCAGTCGTAACGGGCCGCGTCCACGTAAACTGTGTCTTTGCTATTGCCGAATTTCTTTTCAAGGTCTTGGGCGCGCCTGTTGCGCCGACCGATGTGATGTGTCGGGTGCATGTTTTTAGGCAACGGCATAACGACGATGCGCTCGCGAATACGTCTGGGTATCCCGACCTTTTCGCCGCGCTGCGTATGGTAGTTGATACCCAGTGTCTCGAGGATGTGTCGACCAGTTCTGGTCTTCGCCAGACGTTCGTACTGGGCGATGTTGTGTGCTTCGATTATCTCATCTAGAGTATTGTGCAACCCCAGCTCTAGAAATTTATCCGTGCTGGTATTGGCCGGTAATCCGATTGCGCGTTTGTACGCCTTGCGGATGAGACAATCTAGTTTGGTGCGTTCAGTCGCCTGCCACTTGAGGTAGGAGGCGACGTACGTTATATGGTTCATAGCGAAAGCATGTACCAGGCGAATGGTGTTGCTTTCCTTCATTCCGCTATGCCGATTTGTTATTCGTTTCAGCAACCGGATTGTTTCATTGACCGCGCCCTCTAGTCTGCGAACGGTTTCGCCGTTGTGGCCGTTGGCGGACAGCCGCAAGCCCAGTACCCTAATGGTGTTAACTTGTGGGATGACAGCGCCGTCTGATGTGCGTACATTAATTTCTCTATATGCGCACTCGAATGCGGAATCGGCGTTCTTGGGTTTACGGCCCCTGCGCGATGGTCTATAGAGCAGGAGCTCCGATTTAGCTGCGGAACATTCGAGGCCAGTGTCGCGAAGGTAGTCCTGCACCACGTCGACGGCTTCCTGCAGCGTTTGCTCTACGTGGCCGTCATTTCCCTCGGCAACCCAGAGGGTGATATCATCGGCGTACAAGCTATGGTGGAGGCCTTCTATCTCAGCGAGTTTTCGTGGTAATCCGACAAGCACGAGGTTAAAGAGCATGGGCGAGATTACGGAGCCCTGCGGCGTGCCCGTACAACCCATGTATATGTCCTGCGATTCTAGTTCGCCGATCGCTAATCGGGCCCGGCGGCCCGTAAGAAAATCCCGTACGTAGTGGTACGTTCTCTCGCCAAGTCCCAACGCTCGTATACTTTCAAGTATCGCAGCATGGCTAACGTTGTCGAACGCCTTTTTGAGGTCGAGCCCGAGTATCGCTTTGGTGGATCGTGTGGGATTGTCTACGATATCGTGCTTGAGTTGAAGCATAACGTCCTGTGTGGAAAGGTTACGACGGAACCCCAGCATCGTGTGTGGGAGCATGTTTCGGTCCTCGAGGTAGTTGGTAAGGCGAGCGAGAACCACATGTTCCATGACCTTACCAACGCAGGACGTCAGGGATATCGGTCGAAGGTTGTCAATCTGTACTCGTTTGCCCGGTTTGGGGATCATAATTATGCGCGCCGTTTTCCACGAGTTCGGTATAGCGCCCGAATTCCAGCACTCGTTCATGTAAGCCGTCAGTTGTTCTATGGACTCATCGTCCAAGTTACGTAGCGCTTTGTTGGTTATCCCGTCCGGGCCTGGCGCCGACTTTGTGTTGAGCCTGTGCAGCACCGCCCTCACCTCTGCAACGCTGAAGTCCTCGTCTAGCTCCGCGTTACCCTCACCCTCCCAGGCGTATGCCGAGTGCGCGAGGGGGCTACGTGACTGAAAGTAACGGCTTCGCACGTCATCTAGAAAGTCCGCGTGGGTGCCTTTGTAGTCGTGCAGCAACTTGTTAAGCTTATGTGCGTGCGATGTTTTCGTCTCCTCTGGATCCAAGAGGTGCCGGAGGAGATGCCACGTCTTGGCCCGTCCCAGCTGGTTCTCCATCCCATTGCAGATCTCTTCCCATTGAGTTTTGCATACCTGTAACGCGTACTCTTCCATGTCCCTGCTTAGCCGTGCTATGCGTCTGCGCAGCGTTCGATTGTGGCGTTGACGCTTCCACCTGTCTTGCAGGCTGCGCTTGGCTTCCCACATGTGTAGGAGTTTGCTGTCTACCACTTCGAGCTGGGCTTCTGGCGGAACCTCCCGCGTCGCCGTTTCTAAATCCCCCTTGAGCGTCGCAGTCCAGCTATCTATATCCTCA
The DNA here is from genome assembly GCA_013436015.1 of Rhipicephalus annulatus. Taxonomy (NCBI): domain Eukaryota; kingdom Metazoa; phylum Arthropoda; class Arachnida; order Ixodida; family Ixodidae; genus Rhipicephalus; species Rhipicephalus annulatus. Next base: position 111,620 of record WOVY01012309.1, on the reverse strand, counting down.
ATAGCCGCATTGCCACGATTCTGCTCTTTCCGGACTTTGCGAAACGCGTCCCAATCCACCAGCCGGTGGTTCTTGCCCTTGGTACCTTCCTGATGAACGCGGTGGTGAGGTTCAGCGTCGACCTGGATCTCGATCACTGAGTGATCGCTACCCAGGTCCTCCTGTGTATTGTGCCATCGCGCGCTAGCAACGTTCTTGGTAAATGTGAGGTCGGGTGAGGTGTCTGCACATACGCTGTTACCCCTGCGCGTGGGCGCGGAAGGGTCTGTGATGAGCTCGAGGCCCTCATTCTGCGCATCGTCCCAAAGGCGCTTACCTTTTGGCGTTTCGTAGCCGTACCCCCACGCCGCGTGGGGCGCGTTGAAGTCGCCCGCGATGAGCAAGGGCCCGTCGGCAGCTGCCTCGCGTGCCTCTCGCAGTAACGTGCTAAAGCGGTGTCTGGCTTTGGGTCTGCTATACACGTTCAGCACAAACAGGCTGGGGCCGCGCCCTTTCGTCGGAATGAGCTCTATGAATACATGCGGTATGCTAACGTTCATAAGTTCGCGTTGCGCCACGGTGAGGTTGCGTCGCACTAGCGTTGCAGCGGCCGGTGGGTCTCCCGCGGTCACAGCTTCGTCTATAGATTTGTACCCCGCCAGCTTGACCGGGTCATTGGTTTCCTGCAATAGTATTACGTCCGGTCGTTGCCGGCTACGTAAGAATTGTTGGAGAAGCGCCCGTTTCCTCCTGTACCCCCTGCAGTTCCACTGCCAGATAGTGAACGTGTTTCGTGTGTTATGCTGTTGTGGGCGTTGTGTTTGTGTGGTTTCGTGTCGAGCCATGGTGACTGTACGTGTTATGGTTTGCCGTCCGGCTGATCCTGCGCCTCTTCGTCGGGTAACGGCCTAAAGTACGGTTTCCCAGTCGTTCGTACTGGGCGACCCACTGCGGGCGGAAGTCGCATTTCGATATTGTCTATGCGCGTTTGCAGCGTCGCGACCATTTTTGTGAGCTGAGATATTGCAATGCTCAACTGTTCGGTTTGTGCAGTTTGCTGAGCGATTGCGTTGTTAAGTTGCGCGGTTTGCTGCGCGTGTTGGGTCATCATCGCGTCTACCTTGTCGTCGAGTCTATCGACTCGTTCGCGGAGTTTCTCCTCGCGTTTCTGCGATTTGACGTCGAATTGTTCCGGGTCAAGTGCCTTACGTTTGGTGGGTGCGGGGTGCGCGTCTCGAGCCTCCATGACTTCCTCCACTCTCTCGGCTGTACTAGCAGCCGCGTCGGCTGCGACGGGTTTAATTGGAGGAGGAGGAGGAAAGGGAACTGTCGGGGCCTCCCCCTTCAACGTGGCAATTTCGTTTCTTAACCTTGAATTTTCCTGCTTTAGTTCTTGGATTAATGATTCGAATTGATCCAATCGTTTCTGCACTAGACTTTCTGGGTCGCTGTTGCGTTTGTAAGCAGAGCTGCCGCGTCTGTCTACATCTGGGTTTCTATCAATGGCAGTCTCGGTTCGCGTTAGCGGTGCGCTGGGCGCGCGTCCGGAGGCGACGTCCACCCACCTCAATTTATGGGGGTCAACCTCTCCTCCGCCTTTGGCTGCCGCTGTGTGGTTGGCTCGGGCCGTCGACGTGCTGCGAGGCTTCGCTGAACGGGGTCGGGAGACGCTGCGAGAGCGGGCTCGAGAACGAGTACGGGAGCGAGTGCGGCTCCGCGCGCGGGTCTCCCTCGAGGCCGATCGACTGTTGCCGCGACGTCGTCTCGGTGCGTGGCGTCGTCCGTAGCCCTCCTCCCCGTCGTTGACGGTGCTGCTCCTGCTGTAAGCAGCCTCAGCCTCCTCGCGCATTCTGCGTTCCCACTGTCGGCGCTTGACTAGGTAGGGCGTCTTGTACTTAGCTTTGCACTTGCGGTCTCCGGTGAGGTGACCCTTTCCGCACAGTTGGCACACCGGCTCGCACCGATGATCGTCGGGCGGATTACCGCATCCGCACCCACGGCACTTCTTGTCGTTCGGGTTGGGGCACACGTCGGCCCTGTGTCCCAGACGACCACACTCGTAGCACATATCGATATGTTTCTTGTAAAGAGTGCACCTTATCACCATCCCGCCGTAGTTCACGTAACGAGGCACGTAGTAGCCGTCGAAAAGGATTATCACGTTGGTCGTGTTTCCCATGCGCTTGGCATGCAGGACGTTCGGGTTGCGGTGGTTAACCAGACTTCTCAGGACGTCCGCCGGCTTTTCGTCTAGCGATATGCCCCTGATGAGGCCTTTGGACGTGTTCTCCGGAGCCGCTCTGTATGCACTCGCTTCGAACTCACGGTCGCCAATTCGCAGCTTGCAAATGCCTCCATATCGTCTAGCACGATCTTCTGACGGCGTGCTTACCACAATAACGTTTTGTCGCTCATTGAGACAGACGCTGTCTTCCTCGGCTACCTCGCGCCCCACCCCTGCAGCGTTGCGTATGCAGCAGTGGACGCGGTCCTTCTGGTAGTGGGATACGTTGAAGCCGTCCCGGGGTCGCACGATGATCTTGTAGTCATCCGTTGGCAGGTTGGGCATTCGGCTCGTCATGGTGATTTTCCGCACGTACTGCGTCGCTTTCTGTATAAACGCCGCCTTCTCAGTAGACGCTGGCGTTGCTTGCTGGTTCTTCGCCGGGTCGGCGTCTCCACCCGCCTTCTTGGTGTTTCGTTTGATCTCGCACCATCCCTGCTCTTTTCCGAACTCTGTCGGCGATATCTCCTCCCCTTCGACTTGCACGAATTCCATTTCGGGCGCCGGTGCAGCGGATGGGGCACCCGCTTGCTCCGACGACTTGTCAGGCCTACCGTGCCTTGTCTACTGGCTTGACTGTCGTGCCAGCGTGGCGGTACGGGCAATCTTCGAAAAGTGACCGAAACACTGCCTCACCTGCACAAATGGTATCGGGAGAGACCGCAGGACTTTCGCAGTCACTTGGGAATACTCTGAGCTGAATGGCTGGAAAGAAATCGCCGAAAACCATAGAAAATCTGCGGAGCCGATGCGACGCGCGTCCGCACACCGTGGCCCCCTAGCGGCCCCAACATAGCAAGCAGTTTTTTTTTTTAATTTCTCTTGATGCAAATTTTTTTTTTTAATTAGACATTTGTGTGACCACACCATGGCCACATCTAGAGCTACGAAGTTTAGTGTACATTAAAGTGAAAAATAAAGACCTAATGAAAAAAAGCTTCCTATGTGTTGTGGCTTGAGCTTTTTTTTTTTTTTACTGTTGATCCCTATGCCATTTGTAAATTTTTGACTGGTGGTTCGCCCCGCCGCGGTGGTCTAGTGGCTAAGGTACTCGGCTGCTGACCCGATGGTCGCGGGTTCAAATCCCGGCTGCGGCGGCTGCATTTCCGATGGAGGCGAAATGTTGTAGGCCCGTGTACTCAGCTTTGGGTACACGTTAAAGAACCCCAGGTGGTCGAAATTTCCGGAGCCCTCCACTACGGCGTCTCTCATAATCATATGGTGGTTTTGGGACGTTAAACCCCACACATCAATCAAATCATCAATGACTGGTGGTTATTTTTGTATTGTAGTAGGAACAATAGATATTGCTATCCTAGTTATATAATGAAATAATGAAGCTACAAAAAAATAACTACATCTTTAGAATCCGGAGAACCAACTGAGTAAGCATGCCAACTTTTGTCACATTTGGTTCAAAAATAGATAAGAGAGCCTTCAAACCCCCCCCCCATGTCCACCCTTACGAATATCGCAGTTGACATCAAGAAAAAGAAGAAATGGACATGGGCTGGGCACATAGGATAACCACTTGTCATTGAGGGTAACTGACTGCATTTCCTGAGAAGGCAAACGTGCGAGGGGGAGACAGAAGGTTAGGTGAGCCGATGAGATTATAAAGTTTGCAGGTATAAAGTGGAAGCAGAAAGCACTTCACCAGGTTGATTAGTAGATCATGGGAGGGGCCTCTTTTGCTCTGCAGTGGGCACAGGCCATTTGAAAGCTATCAAGAACAGTATTGCTTTTTTGTGTTTGCGTTCTGCACTGTTTAGGTCTTGCTCCCATCAGATGGGCACTAGTTTCTCGGAACAAGTGATGAGTCTAATAGTTTTCCAGACACTCGCATCCAGCAAACTGTTCGCAAGTTGACCAAGCGACTTAAGAAAAATGCTGACAGTAGCACTACTCATCCAGATCCAGAGCAAAGGAAATTTTAAGCAGTATTTTCGTACATACACAGACTATCCCACAATTTGAAGGATGTTGCCAGACGGTTTGGGGTAAATGTAGTTTTTTTGTTGCCTAATAAGTTGAACAAGGTTTGTGGGATGACTAAACAGAACCTTAAGAAGCGCGTGTCAGAATTGACCAAAGGCTGCGGAGTCAAACATGTAACTCCTTTTGTACAGTGCAGGAAGGGTATCGTGTGTTCTTTGCCGTTTTCTTGTGGTTATGTATACATAGGCCAAACAAGTAGATGCATTAACATTAGGTTGTTGAAATACAGGCGTTATTTGCAAAGGAATGTTCACTCACATGTGTCCCAACATGTTGCGCACTGCCCTTGCGCACCTATGTTCCATGAAGTAGAAGCTTTAGCGACACACACAGATCAAATCACGCGAGAAATAATTGAAGCATATTGCCACCTAGAGTTGTGAGCCGGCAAGCCCTAGCGAGCCGAAAAGGGAAAAGAGCACAAAGAAGAAGTGTGTGTGAGCGCTTCGTTTAAAGATACACGCTCGTGTCTTTCTGCCCCGCTGTTCCTGTCTTGTCTTCACGGCTCTTGGTGCGTGACAAACTGGTAGACGTGCTGGATAATCTATGCACCGTACCCCTCCACATAGCAAGAACTCAAGCGTCGTACCGGTGGTCACTTCTGTGCACCGCGCCAGCAGAAGAATCTGAGGGCAATCCCCTGAGTTTGGACTGCTCGTAAACCACATGGCAGCTCCGACCAGCCCTACTGACACCAACCCAAACGGTACGAACGGCACAACGCCGCTTCATTGCACCTTACTCACACCGCGAACGCCAAATCCCTTTCATGGCACTGCACATGAGGATGTCGAAGATTGGCTCGTTCATTACGAGTTCGTTGCTGTGCACAACCAGTGGGACGACGCAGACAAACTGCGGCACGTCTATTTCAGTCTTTAGGACGACGCACGTGCATGGTATGAGAATCGGGCAGGTATTCTTACATCGTGGGAAGACTTCAAACGCCGACTTCTTGAGACATATGCCAGCCCTGACCGACAGGAGAGAGCTGAGAGCGATCTGCAGTCCCACATACAACTGCCGAATGAAGGGGTTGCGATGTATGTCGAGGACATGACGCGTCTTTTCCACCGAGCTGACCCCGGCATGCCAGAAGAAAAGAAGGTTCGGTACATCATGCGCGTGGTGAAAGAACAGCTTTTCGGTGAGCTTGTGCGCAGTCCTCCCATGACTGTGTCCGAATTTCTCAGAGATGCCGTCACCATCGAAACCATTCTTAGGCACCGGGCTCCGTCATACGAACGGCACGTCAACGCTTCAACTACAAACTACTTGGGAGCTTTCGGTGGCCAAATGAATTTCTTCCAATAGCATGTCAAACGTTCAGTCATCCGCGAAGAACTCCAGAAGCTGTCAGTGCCCTCGCAGCCCTCTATCTCCTCGTTGTCCAGCATAGTCCGAGATGAAGTCCAGCATGCCTTAAGAGAACCTCCTTTCATGCGGGATTATCAACCACCCAGTGACTTCCCCCGCATGTCATGTGCTCAAGCTTTGCGGCAACCTGTTACACCCACAATCCCGCATTCCACCGTGACCCCAGCCATGCTGCAGACGATCCAAGCGGCGCCATATTACAGTGCACCTCGCCTGATTTCGCGGAAATCAGACGTCTGGCATGCGCCAGATAGACGTCCTCTCTGCTTCCACTGTGGCGAAGCTGGGTATCTGTACCGACACTGTTCTTACTGACAACTTGGACAACACGGATTTTCGACGAACTTACTACCATCCAGGTTCGGTCAGCGGCACCCTGAAATTGAAGAGTATGTGGCTCAGCACCGCGGAACTTCGTCGATCTTGCACCAGTCACGCTCCCCGTCACCGCGGCGATTTTCTCCTAATCGCCGTACCTATTCGAGCATGGCGTAGAGTCGATCACCCAGTCCATGCCGGGAAAACTAATCACAGCGACCTTCGGGGGTGAGGCCGCTCATACTGCTCAAGGCCTCCTACCGACGCTTTCGCAAACTGACGATACCCCGACGACGACACCAGCTGGTTCCGCAAAGATTTGATTAGACATTCCAGTGCTGCTCGAAGGTCGCAAAGTCAGTGCTTTAGTTGACACGGGTGCGGATTTTTCTATAATAAGTGAAAAACAGGCTGCTCTCCTGAAGAAAGTCACAATGCCTTGGAACCTCAGGCCAATTCCTACTGCTGGCGGGCAAATCGTCACGCCACTCGGCGTTTGCACAGCACGAATACAGATTCGTGGTTCTACCTTTGTTGTCAGCTTGAGCGTTCTCCGTCAGTGTTCTCGAGACCTGATCATTGGCATGGACTTCCTGAGGGAGCATGGTGCTATCATCGACATTCGACAATGCCTCGTCCTGTTTTCAACAAAAAGCGCCACACCAGAGCATAATCCCAGCCACAATCGAGTATGTCTGCATATAATTGACGATGATGTGGTGATACCACCGCGCTCAAGTGTTATGGTTCAAGTGGCGTGAAACGAATCAGCACACGGTGAAATGGTGGCAAAAAGCAATCGATCCCTACTCTTTTCCCAGGGTGTCCGCGTAGCACGAAGCCTAGTAGACCTCCAGGCTGGCCACTGCGAGGTTCTTGTTACAAACTTCAGCTACGAGCGCCAACACCTTTTCACTGGTACTGTCATCACCTATGCCTACCCAGTAACCAATGTGACTGAGTAATTTGCTTCCGAGGCAACCGATAATGCCGAAGCACCTCTCCAGTGTGTCGACGTAAATCCAACGCTTTCTGATGAAAACAAACGAAGGCTTAACTACCTGTTGATAGAATTCCACGCCTGTTTTGCAAGTTCATCGAGAATCCGTCAGACATCGATTATCAAACAGAGTATTATCACCTACGGCGACGCGCACCCTATACGGCAACAGCCTTACAAGGTTTCACCAACTGAACGACGCGTGATTCAAAAGCAAGTGAAGGAAATGCTTCAAGACGGTGTAATACAGCCATCAAGCAGCACTTGGTCATCGCCAGTGGTCCTTGTAAAGAAGAAGGATGGTACACTTCGCTTTTGTGTCGATTATAGGAAGGTCACTAACGTGAAAAAGAAAGACGTGTACCCGTTGCCTCGAGTGGATGATTCTCTTGACAGGCTGAGGTGAACGAAGTACTTTTCCTCAATCGACCTCAAAAGTGGTTACTGGCAAATTGAAGTTGATGAACGTGACCACGAAAAAACTGCTTTTGTGACTCCTGACGGTTTATATGAATTCCGAGTGCTCCTATTCGGTCTCTGTTCCGCTCCGGCCACATTCCAACGAATGATGGATACCGTTCTCGCTGACCTCAAGTGGAAAAGGTGCCTCGTCTATCTAGATGATGTCGTTGTCTTTTAAAGAACGTTGGACGAGCACCTTCATCGCATTCGGAATGTTCTTGAAGCTATACAATCCGCTGACGTTACCCTCAAGCCTGAGAAGTGCCATTTCGGCTACAAAGAACTGAAGTTCCTGGGTCACGTTGTGAGCGCTGCAGGCGTTCGGCCCGATCCCGAGAAGACTGCCGCTGTGGCCGCTTTTCCAGCTCCGACAGACAAGAAAAGTCTTCGATGATTTCTGGGGCTCTGCGCATACTATCGCCGCTTTATCAAAAACTTCTCTAAGATTGCGGAGCCACTCATCAGACTTACACGTGACGACACCCCATCTCTGTGGAGTGACGAACAAGCGCCTGCCTTTGCGGAACTGCAACATTGATTGTCTTCCCCTCCTGTGCTTGGTCATTTCGATGAGGACGCTGACACAGAGGTGCGCATCAACGCAAGCAATATTGGTCTCAAAGCTATCTTGGTGCAAACACAAGATGGGACCGAACGTGTGATTGCCTACGGGAGCCGCACTTTATCACGTGCCGAAACCAACTATTCAACGTCAGAGAAGGAATGTCTCGCGGTAATATGGGTGATTACAAAGTTCAGGTCTTATCTCTATGGGCGCCCATTCAAAGTTGTGACTTATCACCACGCTTTATGTTGGTTGGCTAACCTCCGAGACCCCTCTGGGCGAATAGCACGATGGAGTCTGCGACTTCAGGAGTTTGATGTCACCATCGTATACAAGTTGGGTAGAAAGCATGAAGATGCCGACACCCTATCACGAGCACCTCTGGAATCCGACCATACAGCTGTAGACGACAGTGCCTTCCTGGGGCTCTCAGTGGGGCAGACCTCCTCAGTAAGCAATGACCGGGCCCCGAGTTAAGGCCCATCATCGACCATTTAGAAGGCAGCACCACGTCTGTTCCCCGACCACATTCCCTTACGTGGCCGTCATTTTGCTTACGACAGGGCATATTATAAAAAAAAAACACCGATGCCGGCAGCAGATCTTATCTTCTAGTCATTCCTCAAGACCTTCGTGATAATATCCTATTAGCCTGCCACAATGAGCCGACATCCGGCCATCTGGGATACTCACGGACGCTCGACCGGGTACGACAGCTATATTTCTCGCCAAAACTCGCAGCTTGTGTCAAACGCTACGTGAAAGGATGTCGCGAATGTCAGCGTCGCAAGTCACCACCTGTAAAGCCTGCAGGCCTCCTACAACCCATCGACCCACTGCGTACGTCGCTTGACCGAGTTGGAATGGACCTCCTTGGACCGTTTCCTTTGTCTCACTCTGGAAACAAGTGGATCATCGTCGCAACTGATTATTTGACGCGTTGCGCTGAAACGAAGCCACTGCCACGCGGTACAGCATCTGAAGTCGCCCAGTTTTTCATGCACCACATCGTGCTTCGTCACGGCGCCCCGTCATTCGTCATCACTGACCGAGGGACAGCATTTACGGCAAAACTGTTCGACGACATCTTCAAGCTCAGTTACACGAACCGCCGTAAGACAACCGTATACCACCCCCAGAGTAACGGCTTGACAGAAAGGCGAAACAAAACACTGGCTGACATGATTTCTATGTACGTGGATGTGCAGCATAAAACAAGGAACGAGATCCTGCCGTACGTAACGTTTGCGTATAAAACCGCAACCCAGGAAACGACAAGGTTCGCACCCTTCCGCCTCGTTTTCGGTCGAGACGTGCAAACCATGCTAGACGCCATGATTCCTTGTGACATCGACCAGCACGAGCTGCTAACTCCTGATGTCGAGGATTACATTCAGCGTGCAGAGAAAGCACGTCAACTAGCCCGCGAGCACATAAGATCGCAGCAATGTAAAGACTCCCGAAGGTACAACATCCACCAACGACCAGTTACCTATCAACCTGGCGACCAAGTGTGGGTTTGGACTCCTGTTAGACGGCGAGGTATCAGCGAGAAACTCCTGAGCAAGTACTTCAGACCCTACAAAGTATTACGGCGGTTGAACGAGGTCAACTAAGAAGTCATTCCAGACGGATGCTCGGCAACGACCCAGTGCCACTCACCACGAACAGAGATTATGCATGTCGTCCGCCTAAAACCTTATTTTATGCGGTAATACTCGCCTTATTGTGCCAGGGCAGCAAACATCTTCTTTTTTTTTTTTCGTTGTCCATAGGGTCTCGAACGAACTTTGAACTGTATTAATGTTTTTTTTTTCTTATGACCAACCACAGACATTTTCTTTTTTTTTTTGCACCTGCATATGCCCTGTGCACTATAAGTATCTTTTCTCCCTTTCTTTTTATTCCCTTATGGGCCTTGCTTTCACCTTGTGTATGAGCATCGAGTCGATGCTCTAATGGGAGGGGGAATAATGCTACCTAGAGTTGTGAGCCGGCAAGCCCTAGCGAGCCGAAAAGGGAAAAGAGAACAAAGAAGAAGTGTGTGTGAGCGCTTCGTTTAAAGATACACGGCCGTGTCTTTTTGCCCCGCTGTTCCTGTATTGTCTTCACGGCTCTTGATACGTGACAATATAATATCAAAAAAAGGGGCAAACAATGCATTAGCGTGCCTTTTATAGCTATACATGGTAGCGAGGTTAGGTTCTTAGATATCACGATATCTTAACTTTTGTGCTGTTGGAGAGTGCACGTGGGATGCATTGTGGGGATCTGAGGCGCGCCCGCGACCATTTCGCGGGCATTCCGCCACACGGCCACACCCTTTTGCTTTCCTGCTCTGTTAACACCCCGTGGCGATAGATGGCGCCACGCGCGGGCACGGCGCGCGCCACTGCGCGCGCCGAGGGAGCGCTCTCTCTCCGTTGGTCGGCGCCGGGTAAGCACGTGTTTTCCTTCGTCCGCGTCCCCTTTGGGAATCGCCGGACTGCAGCCTGCCTGGGGTGGCCTTGGGCACCTCGGCAGGCGTGTTTACTTGAGTGCTAGCTTCGGTAGCGTACGCTAAGCCCACAGCGGTGCCTAGTGCTTGAAGTGGTCGTACCACAACGAGCCGCACTTGCGTTAGGCCTACGCGTACGAGGTTTGCCCTAACACTCGCGACCAGGCCCAGTGGCCATAGTGAGAGTGCGCAGCATAGCCGCGAGGGACCTTTTCCCGACCGGCGTGTCAAAGCTCGCCATTGCCAGCTGCGACGTGCTCGCGGTTTTCCCCTTATTGTGAACGTCCGCGTGCGGGTGCCTTTGCTACCCGCGTCCCGGGAGCAGACGTTGTACTGTTTGTTCGGGGTGCCGCCAGAGGCAATAAAGTGTTGTGTACTTTTACATTACAACACTGTCTGTTTGCCGCGCCGCGCTAAACGCCTTATCAGTTGAGCGCGCGCGGAGCGGTGCGCTACACGCGAGTGAACGGAGTAGCGGCCCTGTGGCTCGCTAAGCGTGAACCCGCGGTGATCGTCCGCTGCAGTTAGAAGCGGGGTCACCATACTGGCGCCCAACGCGGTATCAAAGGCTCATAAAGCCTTTGATTAGTCTTAGCCGAGTCAGCCGCCTTTGCGAATCAGGCTCGCCGCGTTTACCCGCGTTATGTCTGCTCCGCGTGAGTTCTGTCCGCTGACGCTTTTAGCAGATACCGCATTGCTCGAGAACAGGGCCAGTGCCCCCTTGAGCATCACAATCGCGCACCCTCACTTGTCACAAGCCCCAGTCGGGATGACACGAGGCGCTACGTATCAGCTCCCACTGGAGAGGTAGCGTGTTTTGGGTCCGGGGCCATAGCCCAACCCGAACAGTGCACAAGGGCAAATTGGACTACTACTGCTCCCTTTGGAATGCATGGCAGTTCCATGTCACAGCGCTCCGAAACGGCTCTCAGTGGAGCTTCCGGGGCGCAGATCGGCACCGCGGCCTCAGCCGTTGCCGAATTTTGCCCGCTGGCTGCTGTGCAACCTAGCAGCCTAGTACCCAACGCGGTATCAAGGGCTCATTAAGCCTTTGGTTAGTCTTAGCGAGCCAGTTCGCCTGCGCGATTCGGGCTCGTCGCAACATGTCTGCTCCGTGGCATGCCGCGTTGCACAAAGATGCCACTGCCTCTATAGACGGGCGCCCTTCGGCGCTCGCCGGTGTCGTCACCCCCCTTTTTGTGGTGAATACACTCCTACGTGGTAGCTGACGCGCTATCTCGTGCCCCTGTTGTCTGCCGAGAACCTTGCTTCCGGTGCGACGGCCGCTCGCCCTGCCTTAGCACTGGAAAGCGTCGGGGGCGAAACAGCGGCTAAAAGGGGGAGTCCCCTTGAGGACGACCTTGGCTGCTATCCAGGAAGCGGCGCACTGCGTAGTGGCCGAGCGGGGGGAACTCTCCGAAGGCCACCGTGCCGAGAGCGAACCCATAACGCCAATGCGAGCGGAGGCGATGGCTGCAGTCCTGAGTGGGAACGATACCAAGCTCCCCTTTGGGAGAATGGGAATCGCTTTCAGCAGACAAGAGTTACTGAAGGCCCAGCAAGATGATCCGTTTTGTCGCGAGTTGAGCGACGGTCTCAGGGAGACGGAGCGCCGAGACCCTGCTGGTAGTGCGGCGGGCGCAGGGGGACGGGAACCGGCGTGTGTCGCTGGGTCCCCCGCGGATACATACTTGCTGGACCATGATGGACTCCTGCTGAAATACATAGCCACCGATGAGGAGTCGGTGGACCCGTTTAAGGTGGTTGTGCCCAAAAGTCTGAGAGGCGCACTGTTGCGAGCCTCTCACGACGAGCCCATCGCCGGTCACCTCAGTGGCTCTAAAGTTTTTGCGAAACTGAGCAAGGTTGTGACTTGGCTTGGCATGAAGCGTGACATTTTCCGCTATTGCCGTTCCTGCCACGTCTGTCAAACGGTGAAACCAAGGGGTGGCAAGCCGCCCGGCTTGATGAAACCGATTGTCAGTGAGCGTCCGTGGCAAGTAGCCACCTGCGATCTAATGGGGCCGTTCCCCAGGAGTAAGCAGGGGTTCATACATCTGATGGTAGTTGTTGATCATTTTTCCAAATGGGTGGAGCTGTTTCCGCTGCGGAAAGTGACAGCGCGAGCGGTGCTAGAGAGGCTACAGGAAGTGTTTTGTCGGTTCGGCTTTCCGAAAAGATTGATCACGGACAATGCGTCGTATTTCACCGCTCGGGTGTTTGGTGATACGTGCCGTTCCCTAGGAATAGATCACTGCACCACTTCGCCCTACCATCCCCAGTCCAATTTGACGGAGCGAACCAATCGTACGCTCAAACCGATGTTGGCGGCCTTTGCCGAAAGTCAAAGGGACTGGGCAGACCATTTGAGTGAACTCGCGTTTGCAATCCGAACCTCCGAGAGTCGCTCTACTGGTTTCTCTCCCGCCTTCCTTAATTTCGGAAGGGAGTTGGCAAATCCGGTGACCAGTGTCATGCAATGCCAGCTCGGAGACGAGGAAGAACCGGCAGACTGTTCTGCTTACGCTTCCACACTTCGGGACAGGCTTTGTCGAGCTCTCAGTAGAGCGAGGCAAAGTTTGGCATCGGCCAGGGCCGAGCAAAAAGCCCAGTACGACCGAAAACGTCGCCGCCTTTCATTTAAGGTGGGTGACCTCGTCCTGAAGCGCAACCACGCTCTTAGCGACGCGAGCAAGGGTTTCTCAACTTCGCTCGCTCCAAAGTGGCTTGGTCCGTACCGAGTGGAAAAAGCTTGGACTCCACTCGCGTACTTGCTGAAAGACCCGCTTTCGGGGAAACTCAGCCGTGCTCATATCGCAGACCTGAAAGCCTTTGCGTCAAGGTCTGACGAGCCTGCGCCAGCGCCCAGTGGCTCTTCGCGCAAGCAACGGCGCACACCCGGCGCGGCGGACCGCATTCGGACCACGCACCGGTATAATCTGAGGAAGCGGTCACCTTAGTGATTTCGCGCCGGACGGCGGGCTTATTCCCGCAACCGAAGGCCCTCATTTTTACTTTCTAGTCTCAGTTAGCTAACTTCTTTACAGCCAGTGCTTGCAAAGAAGTCAGTTCCGCCCAGTTACTGCTGCTGATTGTCATGTGAGTGCTGTTGTTTACTGGATGTTTTTTTCCGTGTTTTCTTTTTTTTTTCTTCTCGCTGGAGGAGGGGATTGTGAATTGGTGCTTTAGCGTGGGGAGAGGGACAAATGACACTCTGCGCTTCCCTTGCGGTGCGCATTTGGAGAGACCCGACCATCGGAGGTGTGTGTGCGTGTGTGTGTGCGTGTGGCGACAACTTAGGAGGTGTTCGGAGACCTGCACGAGGCCAGCTGTCGCAGACGCTGTGCACGACTCGACCAACGCCGCAGGACGCCTCGCAGCCAATGGATTTGGCGACCATTATTCCAGCAGAAGGGCCGGCTGTCGCAGCGAGGTCCATCCGAACCTCCACCGAGGCGGCGTTCGTCGTACTCGCCGGGCTGTCGTCAACATCGATGAGACGAAGGTGAGCCCGTTCCTCGCATGAAGGCCTCAACCAGAATCCTCCCCTTGAACTCTCGCATCCACGCAATCACCCAAGTCAGACATTACGTGACGCTGCCCCTCCGAGCCGTGGACGCGCTCTTTCGTGAGCATCATGAACTCTTGTTACCCCTCTTCCGCGGAGCCATTGTATTTGTCAAGTGGATTCCTGTGTTGTTGTTTTTTCTTCAGCAGCAGTTGCAGAGTGAGGCTGAGGCTAGCTGTTGCCCATTGCATGACGCCTTTGCATGTATGGGCAACGACCGGCTGCCTTTGCAGACCGGTATATAGGGTTAATTAAGGAGAGGAGGATGTGGGGATCTGAGGCGCGCCCGCGACCATTTCGCGGGCATTCCGCCACACGGCCACACCCTTTTGCTTTCCTGCTCTGTTAACACCCCGTGGCGATAGATGGCGCCACGCGCGGGGCACGGCGCGCGCCACTGCGCGCGCCGAGGGAGCGCTCTCTCTCCGTTGGTCGGCGCCGGGTAAGCACGTGTTTTCCTTCGTCCGCGTCCCCTTTGGGAATCGCCGGACTGCAGCCTGCCTGGGGTGGCCTTGGGCACCTCGGCAGGCGTGTTTACTTGAGTGCTAGCTTCGGTAGCGTACGCTAAGCCCACAGCGGTGCCTAGTGCTTGAAGTGGTCGTACCACAACGAGCCGCACTTGCGTTAGGCCTACGCGTACGAGGTTTGCCCTAACACTCGCGACCAGGCCCAGTGGCCATCGTGAGAGTGCGCAGCATAGCCGCGAGGGACCTTTTCCCGACCGGCGTGTCAAAGCTCGCCATTGCCAGCTGCGACGTGCTCGCGGTTTTCCCCTTATTGTGAACGTCCGCGTGCGGGTGCCTTTGCTACCCGCGTCCCGGGAGCAGACGTTGTACTGTTTGTTCGGGGTGCCGCCAGAGGCAATAAAGTGTTGTGTACTTTTACATTAGAACACTGTCTGTTTGCCGCGCCGCGCTAAACGCCTTATCAGTTGAGCGCGCGCGGAGCGGTGCGCTACACGCGAGTGAACGGAGTAGCGGCCCTGTGGCTCGCTAAGCGTGAACCCGCGGTGATCGTCCGCTGCAGTTAGAAGCGGGGTCACCATAGTATCAAGGTTTTTTCATTGTTCAAAAGCTCAGCTGATCTGTTTTTTCTGCCTTAGTGTGGTCACATGGGTGTGGAAGTTGAAGTGTTCCTTTTCCATTTACTTTTTCTAAACTTAAAAGTCAAATGTGAGACAGCGCTGTGGTTTGTGCCCTCTTCTCTTGTGTCTGCGTAGTCGTGCGCTGTGCTAAAATATGTTCAGGTAGTGTCACCAACTGGCTCAGCTTTCGGTCATTCTGCAGTCCTTCTATGGCCCAGTCAGACTGATGATGATGATGACAAGTCCTACAATCGAAAGGCCACAAACCTTACTTCATGTAGTACTCAACCACATTGGTACTGGCATAAGTTCATTGTGCTTGGAGTAGAACTTCCTCCTCCACCCCCACAAAAAGTAGACGGGTCAACTGAAATTGATTAGTGTGTGTGCTGTCCCTGCCCACCACTCACCTGTGCACCAAGGTGTGGAGGTGTGACCAGATAAACAAGGTGCAAGTCACTGTCAAGAGCCAGGCAGCGCCGAGCACGCTCCAGTTCAGCCACCATGCTGAGTGCATCATCAGGTGAAAGGCCAGAGGCGAGAACGGCCCGACCCAGCTGGCTGGGGCAGTAACGTAGGTCCCCGTCTTCCCCTGTCAAATTTTAGAGAGCACATGCTGACTGATTAAAGGGTCCATGACACGGTTTTTTCCCACTCCGTTTCTCATTAGACCGCTAGTGTAACATATCATTGGCACCATAATTCCATCGAAACACCCCTTATTAACAGAGCTACGAGCAATAAATAAATTCCTTCCTCCTCTGCTCCTGCCTTTCCTCCTCAACTACCTCAACTCTTCCTTCGAGCGCTCGGGGCTAAGCTCCACCTTTACGGAGCCTGTGCCACGTGTTCCACAGCGAATCAGGTCAGCCGCCACAATGACATCAAGTGGCCAGAGCATATTGCTCTGTGAATGGACAGTTGAAAATGTGCTTGGCCGAGTCACAACGATTTGCAGCCATAAAATAAATTACACTGTTTATGCAGAGAGCTCAAATTGGTTTGTAAATTACTTTTCATGCTTGGTCTACCAGCCCAACGTGTTTGTACAAAATCATCAAAACCATTTCAGGAACCCTTTAGAAGCGATTCCACAGCTTTCCTCACCTGCACATCTTGTGTGTTTCTTGTTGCCAGTTGGCGACATCCATATTTATATTCGTCCTAGGCATTACATAGGTCATAATGCTGGCATGTAGATTTTAAAATTATAACATTATCATATAAAAACTTTCAAGCAAAGTATACTTTAGCCTGCTAAAAGCAAAAGTGCAATTGATTTTTTCACAACTGAAATAGCTTTCAGAATAATAAATGTAGTATGAAAAATTGGTTTGCCTAACTTGCCCGCAGTCTTATGATTGAATGGCCTTGAAAAATTTATATAGGCATATTTGGGAAGAATACGAAAATCGCAACTTTATAATCCCTGTAATTTTAGCTTTTAGTCGTATAAAGTCATTGTCCTCTGAAATGTGGCACTTGGGAACCTCCGAATTTTTGTCAAATATATTGGCAAATAAAAAAACTGTTTCATAAAAGTATCGTAACTAATCAGCTTTGTTGTGTGTAGGTTCTACTCATAAGCTTTAGACTGCAACAGTAATGATTGAAGTCTGACAATTCGTAAGAGGAAAACTGACAGCTTCGCCAGAGGAACCTGAACAAAATCTGAAAACAATTGACAACATCAAAATTACACTCTGAGGATGCAACATCTCTGATGAAAATATTTTATTTCACATACTTCTTAACACTTGGTGGTATTCATGGAGGATTGACAGTGCACGTTGCCTGCGTGCGATTAGTAACGCCACATTCACCACAGCGCACGAGGGTGTATATGCCCTCCTCTTTCGTTTCTCATTTACGTCTCACTGTCCTCTTTCCACAAAGGCATGCCGCACCATTTGGGGGCTTTACTCCCGCCAGGATCATTGTTCACTGCCGGCGCCGTTCGTAGTGGTTCTAGAAATCGCAGTGGGAGCAGAGCCGTTTGAGAGGCATAGGACCAAATATCACCTCCTCTACAAAACGCTCCCTATAAGATGAACTCAAAGAGACCACAATCATTTGATCATCTTATCAGGAGTTTGTCTTTTCAGAAGAGCCCCCAGAAACCAAATGCTAACATGCCAAGTACAGTAAAGTATGTTTCTTGAAAACACTGAATGAAGTATACTTATAATGGCGAGAAAAGGAACAATAAAAAAGCATTTATTTGGCTCAGCTTCATAAAAACTATGCTTTAAATTAAACTGTTTAGACTAACCTAATTATAACTCGATTTCATGAGTTGATAATAAATATGCTCATGCTACCACTTATTAACAATAAAACTGCAGCACGACCCGATTCTGATGATTAAAAAAATAAAAAGAAAGAAACAAGCACAATTTTCCTTCATAAATAAAAATTTATTCTTCTGGCTGTTCACCTTCTGAGACGTTGTTTTACTGGGTTTGGCTATTACTTTTGGATACACCTCCATAACATACCGCAACCTTGAGAAAGCCAATATACGCCAAGCAGCTTATAAAAGTCTGAAGCTTTTCTTTGAGGTTCGGATATTTTCTTACCTTCAGGCCGCAGTAACTTTTCCTGAACGACATGCTGCTGAAGGTCTCCGTTTATGCTTCTCACGATCACATCTCTCGGGCACACAAATGACACAAAGCGGTTATACGTATTTAGTGTGCAAAATTACCTTCCTTTGTCGCGCACTTTCATAATAAAAATGGTGCATCACAAATTTGCTGCATTTCACTGGGAGCAGATACGACATGCACGGGCCCTATGCAAAATGATGCAAACTGACCACAAGAGCTTAGGTGCCATTGTGTGGCAATGATGCAAGGACAATGCAATGACAATGCATCTGACTCCTCTGATGTGATATGATAGCTGATATGATAGCTCCTCTCATAGCTACATATGTGGTTTCAGTTTCATGTGATTACAATGCAGAGACAGTCTTTGTTCGCGTTTTCGCTTTCACTTGATTTTTTTTTTCGTCCCCCCTTCCATTGCATCTTCCTCTCTAGCCAAGTTCTTGCGTTGTTCTGTTCTCTACTGTACTCCGGTCAAGGAACTTAAGAATGCAAGTAGAATACGAAAGGACGAACATACTTTGCTGCTTTTTTTTGCTGACTAAGCCTGCCCTTACTTTATTTACAGGCTGACCTTTCTTTTCAACTTATCTCCCTTTCTCCCTCCACGTCACAATTTGCTTTCGGTTTAGGAACTTTCGTTTTTATTTGCTTTCTCTTGTTTGTCCGAATGCTCCCATCAGGACAATAATGTTCGTTGTGCAGAATCCTCATCGTTGTCAGTCACTGCGACAGTTCATCTTAATAGAAGAGGCCTGTTATGCAATTCATCTTAAGCAGATTTTTTTTGTGTTGAGTCTATGGGAAACCAAACAAACACTCCTGTAGTGTTGTGCGTTTACACCAGATGGCCTTCTGAGTCATTGGACTCACAATAGATGGCGCCACTGCGCTCGTGTGTATATAAACGATACTCGCTGATTAAACTGGGTTATTGTCATGGATCGTACAGTGGTGTAGCGTGGTTACTTTCACGTGTCGCCGTGCCGGCTACACGACATTCTGGCGACGAGGATGGCTTCCACGGGCATTTTGCCACCTCCTCCTTTTCTGGCCACCCCCGGCACGCCCGATGTGCCATGGGCCCAATGGTTATGACTGTTCGAAAGGTTTCTGCTGGCGTCCGGAGCGAACGAGCTATCCGCACCCCGTCGCCGAGCCCTCCTGCTGCACTGTCTTGGGACGAAAGGACAGCGCATTTTCGACGCGCTTCCACCTAGTACGACGCAAACCAAGGCAGAGACAACGAGTGCTGCACTTGGTGTCACGGCCACGCCAGATGCCGCCGCTGGAATCATCGGAACCACTGCACCTACTGGAACGCAAGACATGATCACGGAAGCCCTACGCCCACCCGACGAGTATGACGTAGCCGTTGAGATGCTTTCGAAGCATTTCGCCACCCCTTGCAACGTTTGCCTTCATTGCCATCGATTCCGGGAGCGTCGTCAACTGCAGGGTGAGCCCATCACTGATTTCGCCGTAGCGCTTTGGGAGTTAGCAGCTCTTTGCAATTTCGCCACTCAAGCGGACGAAAACCTGTGTGAACAGTTCGTAGCAGGCGTCACGTGCCCGCGGCTACGAGAGCGATTGCTGCTGGAGGGCGATAACCTTACGTTCGATCATGCTGTCGAGGTAGCACGGCTTCGTGAGCAAACCCAGCGTGATTCCGAAGCCTTCGCCAATCCTGTGCAGCGCATTCAGCAGCAGTTGCGAGACAGCTCAGCCAGGCATGATCGACAAGATAACGGCGATAATGGCACACGCCTCCCGGACCGTCGCCACTTCAGCTGCTCAGGCGCGTACAGCGCACCTTCACCTGATATGAATGCCGCCGCCGCTGCTGTCCCCGGGCCTAGAAATGTAAATGCCTGCGGAAACTGCGGCGCAGCACGGTGTTCGCCTACGGAATGTCCCGCGCGCGGTCGCACATGTTTTGCCTGCGGACGCCGCGGCCATTTTAAGAGAGCATGTCGCAGCTACCGTCGCGGCCGAGAAGGGTATTCTGCAGAGGTCCAGGAAATCGTTCCGGAAGAGGATGCTACCAGTGTCATTAGCATCTTGGCGGTCCGTACTGATAAGAGCACAGGCGTCTATGTGGATGTCAATGTCGCGTCAGTTACTGCGACGACACGGGTGCATACCATGAACTTTTTGGTGGACCTAAGCTCGGCCGTGTCTATTATGGGTGAGCACCAATTCCAAGGCTTGTTCGCAAACGCAATACAACTGACAAGTTCCAATCTTACATTGCTGGATTTTTCGCGCAGGAAGATTCCCGTTCTCGGGTCATTTCACGCCATAGTCACATACAAAGGGAAAGAAGCCATTGTAACTTTTCATGTTACGCCATGTGGTTCATCTCTCCTTGGCCTGGATGCTGTTCAAGCCCTTGGCCTTCGCATCATGGGAGAGGAATTGCGCTGCCTGCAAATGTCCACGCAGGAATGCCGAGAGCTTCCAGCAATGAGTTCAGGCCTTCCCCAAAGCCCCAGGCATGAAAAACCCCTTGGCCCTCCCAAGTTTGGAATGCCGCCAACACTGTAGACCAAGTTTGGCCACTTGTTTTTGCCTGGCCTGGGACTTGTAAGAGGGATGCAACACAGAGTTAAGGTGAAAACTTCCATCGCGCCAGTCGCACAGAAGCTGAGACCCCTACCATTTTCAGTCTGCCAGCCGGTCTTGGACGAGATTGAGAAGCTACTTGCTGCTGATGTCATTGAGAGAGTCAATGCTTCCGAGTGGGTATCTCCTATTGTCATCATCATCATCATCAGCCTGTCTACGTCCACTGCAGGACAAAGGCCTCTCCCATGTTCCGCCAGTTAACCCGGTCCTGTGCTTGCTGTTGCCAATTTATACCCGCAAACTTCTTAATCTCATCTGCCCACCTAACCTTCTGTCTCCCCCTACCCCGCTTCCCTTCTCTGGGAATCCAGTTGGTGACCCTTAATGACCAGCGGTTATCCTGTCTACGTGCTACATGCCCGGCCCATGTCCATTTCCTCTTCTTTATTGCAGCTATGATATCCTTAACTCTCGTTTGTCCCCTAATCCACTCTGCTCTCTTCTAGTCTCTTAAGGTTACACCTACCATTTTTCTTTCCATTGCTCGCTGCGTCGTCCTCAATTTAAGTTGAACCCTCTTTGTGAGTCTCCAGGTTTCTGCTCCGTAGCTAAGTACCGGCAAGATACAGCTGTTATATACCTTCCTCTTGAGGGACAGTGGCAATCTACTTGTCATAATTTGAGAGTGCCTGCCGAATGTGCTCCACCCCATTCTTATTCTTCTAGTTACTTCAATCTCGTGGTTAGGCTCTGCGGTTATTACCTGCCCTAAGTAGACATAGTCTTTTACAACTTCAAGTGCACTATTACCTATCGCAAAGCGCTGCTCCTTTCCGAGGTTGTTGTACATTACTTTCGTTTTCTGCAGATTAATTTTAAGACCCACCTTTCTGCTCTCCCTGTCTAACTCCGTAATCATGAGTTGCAATTCGTCCCCTGAGTTACTCAGCAATGCAATGTCATCGGCGAAGCGCAGGTTACTGAGGTACTCTCCATTAACTCTTATCCCTAACTGTTCCCATTCTAGGCTTCTGAAAACGTCCTGTAAGCACGCAGTGAATAGCATTGGGGAGATTGTGTCCCTCTGCCTTACACCCTTCTTTATTGGTATTCTGTTGCTTTTTTTATGAAGCACTATGGTAGCAGTTGATCCCCTGTAGATTTCTTCCAGAATGTTTATATATATTTCATCTACGCCCTGATTCCGCAGTGTCTGCATGACGGCTGATATTTCTACTGAATCAAACGCCTTCTCGTAATCTATGAAGGCTATGTATAGTGGTTGGTTATACTCTGAGCATTTCTCTATTACCTGATTGATAGTATGAATGTGGTCAATTGTTGAGTAGCCTGTTCTAAATCCTGCTTGTTCCTTAGGTTGATTGAATTCTAATGTTTTCTTTACTCTGCTAGCAATTACCTTTGTAAATAGCTTGTATACTACAGAGAGCAAGCTGATCGGCCTGTAATTCTTCAAGTCCTTGTCATCTCCTTTCTTATGTATTAAGATGATGTTAGCGTTCTTCCAAGACTCTGGTACTTTTCCCGTCAGGAGACACCTCGTAAATAGAGTGGCTAGTTTTTCTAACACAATCTGTCCTCCATCTTTCAGCAGATCTGATGTTACTTGATCCTCACCAGCAGCTTTGCCTCTGTGCATGCTCTTCAAAGCTTTTCTGACTTCTTCTATCATTACCGGTGGGGTGTCGTCTGGGTTACTGCTAGTTCTTATAGTATTAAGGTCGTGGTTGTCTCGGCTACTGTACAGATCTCTGTAAAACTCCTCCGCTATTTTAACTATCCTATCCATATTGGTAGTTAATTTGCCTTCTTTGTCCCTTAGTGCATACATCCGCCTTTTGCCTATCCCAAGTTTCCTCTTCACTGCTTTGACGCTTCCTCCGTTTTTCAGAGCGTGCTCAATTCTCTCCATGTTATACCTTCTTACATCGCATACTTTACGTCTATTAATCAGCTTCGAAAGCTCTGCCAGTTCTATTTTGTCTGTTGGACTTGACACTTTCATGATTTGACGCTTCTTAATTAGGTTCTTCGTTTCCTGGGAAAGCTTGCCGGTGTCCTGTCTAGCTACCCTGCCTCCAACTTCCACTGCACACTCCGTGATGATACTCGTCAGATTATCATTCATTATATCTACGCTAAGGTTGGTTTCCTCGCTAAGAGCAGAGTACCTGTTCTGCAGTGACACTCTGAATTCCTGTACTTTCCCTCTCAGTGCTAGCTCATTGATTTGCTTCTTGCGTATCAGTTTCTGTCGTTTCTTCTTCAAGTCTAGGCGGATTCGAGCCTGTACCATTCTATGGTCACTGCATCTTACCTTGCCAACCACTTCCACATCCTGCACGACTCCTGGGTGTGCAGTCATTATAAAGTCTATTTCGTTCTTATTTACGCCATTAGGGCTCCTCCATGTCCACTTGCGGTTTTCTCGTTTTCGGTAGAAGGTATTCAAAATACGCAGATTATTGCGTTCTGCGAATTCTACTAGTAGCTCTCCTCTGGCGTTTCTAGTGCCGATGCCATAATCTCCTACTGCCTGGTCTCCAGCCTGCTTCTTCCCTACCTTTGCATTAAAGTCGCCCATTACTATAGTATACTGTGTTTTCACCTTACTCATTGCCGATTCCACGTCTTCATAGAAGCTTTCAACTGAAGCGTCATCATGGCTGGATGTAGGCGCGTAAGCCTGTACTACCTTCATTTTGTATCTTTTATTCAGTTTAATTACAATGCCTACCACCCTTTCATTAATGCTATAGTAATCCTCTATGTTGCCAGCTATGTTTCTGTGAATTAGGAACCCTACTCCCAGTTCTCTTCTGTCTGCCAAGCCCCGATAGCAAATGACGTGCCCATTCTGTAGCACAGTATAGGCCTCATCTGTCCTCCTAACCTCACTCAGCCCTATTATATCCCATTTAATGCCTTCTAGCTCCTCGAATAATACAGCTAGACTTCCCTCACTAGATAACGTTCTAACGTTAAACGTTGCTAAGTTCAAGTTCCAATGGTTGCCTGTCCGTATCCAGAGATTCCTAGCACCCTCTGCTGCTTTGCAGATCTGACCGCCGCCGTGGTCAGTTGCTCCGCAGCTGGTGGGGACTGAGGGCCGTGAGTTAATTGACGAATGCCTACGGGAGGGGGTGGCCAGATACTGCACCAGGGTGGCCAATCCTTCTCTGGTGAGATCGTCGGTGCGTACCGGCTTTAAGCCGGTACGATCAGACAGTAGTGGGAATGCTCCATGCATGTCTTCCTTATTGTTGTTCAGCAGCGTTGGCGGCCACCCACCACGGAGCCCAACGAGGGGACGCTACAAGGTTACAAATGCTGAAACCTGCAGACGCCAGCCGTACAACGCCACTATAACCCAATGCGCCTAGACCAAGGTAGACTATTTGCACAGGGTTAACCCTAGCCGCCAGGAAGTTTGGAAGTAAACGGAAGAGAGTAGAAGACAGGACAGATAAATAGTAAGAGATAAAGACGAAGATGTAGGAAGAGAGAGATAGGAAAAGGCGACTGCCGGTTCCCCTGGGTGGGTCAGCTCAGGGGTGCCATCTACGTGAAACCGGGGCCAAGGGGGTGTGTTGCCTCTGCCGGGGGGCCTTAACGGTCCAATCACCCAGCGTCGGCTCAACCCCCAGGATCCCCTTTTCCTCGGACAGGGCAAAGCCACGCACGGCTAGGCGTGGGAGGGAGTCGAAACTCCCCCGTTAGCTCGGGTTCGTGGTGTCGCTACACACCAAACGCCTACTTGCGCAGGCGCCCCTGCGTTTGCATGCGTTCTAGGTAACCATAGTTAAATTGACTTAATCGCCCTTGATTTCAAAAACCATTCTATCGCGTTTCCCATCAGTAGTTGCCTATAAAATTAAAGCCAACCCAAAAAAATGATTCTTGCTAGCATGGATTTGGGCATACCTTTCCGTTTGGGACCAGTGTGTTTCGTAGAAGACGAAAGATCCACCCTCACACCAGTACACTCCGGGATAACAAAAGGCCTCATCCTTGGCCAACTTCTGTTTTTTAGGCTAATAACAAATAGTAGAATATTCGAATCCACTTCAATTCAAATTTGAAATATTGAAAATTTGAAGTATTCACAGTGAACGAATAGGTGTACATTGATCCGCATGCAACTGCTTGAAAAGGTGGTTTCACTGCAGTGTACGGATGCTAAACTGTGAAAGCACCTATCCAAAAAAAAATCCGCTCTGCCGCGAAGCCTCCCTTCCAATTCAAAGAGGTGCTGCCACACTTATTGAGCATGGTCATCGCCGGCTAGGGTGACGTGCAAACATTTTCCAGTGCCACCTGGTGGTTTCCTCCCAACGCGTTACGCGCTAGCGGGTGCGTTCATTGCACTTCCCTAGTCTAGTCACTGTACTGACGAGAAACCGCCAGAAGAGGACTGAACAGTGCACCACTCTTATGCCACTTGCGAAGAAACGTTTGGGCGATAATGATCATGATTCCTCAAACATGGCTCATATCCACTCGTAGGAATCGGCCATGAATTGTCGCAACACTCTTCTTCATCCCGCCGAGCCTGAGCGCCAAAAATACTAGATAACTTTGAAAATAAGCTGTAAACTCTCGGAGTTTTCCTTGATTTCAAAAAAAGCTTTCGATTAAATAAAGCATCACATTTTACTTCAATAGCTACCTATATATGGGATTAGAGTCATTGCCTTAAATTGTATTAATAGGTGTACAGACACCTACATAATAACCTTATTGAGCATGGTCATCGCCGGCTAGGGTGACGTCCAAACATTTTCCAGTGCCACCTGGTGGTTTCCTCCCAACGCGTTACGCGCTAGCGGGTGCGTTCATTGCACTTCCCTAGTCTAGTCACTGTACTGACGAGAAACCGCCAGAAGAGGACCGAACAGTGCACCACTCTTATGCCACTTGCGAACTTGCCATAATAGGTTACAGACAGATTTCAATTAGTGAGCCATAACAGCGTATGCAGAGACTTGAAGAGGTGTTCATTATGGGTACACTATATTTATCATTTATATTAATGATATCGTGAATATACTGCATACACTTAAAATGGTCCTCTGCACCGATGATACTAGCTTATATTTCTCTGGTAAAAGTTTAGCACACTTGGAAACAGCAGTGAAATATTGGTTGCATGACCTGCCGATTTGGAAATCTCTCAAGCAACTTCAGCTAAATGTGTCAAAACCTAGGAACAAACCTGATGACACGGACATTTCTCTTTCTTGATGCTTGTGTTATTGACTGGGTATCGATGAAATGTCTGGGAGTGTTATTCGAACATTTCAACTGAACTCATCATGTAAACAAATCACGTACTAGCATTTCTACATCTAATGGAAAGCTTCCTCAAATCCGGCATGTGATTCCAACTTGGCTAAAATGTCAGCTGTATTATTCGATGATACATTCTCAGCTACGTTATTGCTTACTAATCTGGGACACTACAAGCAAAACAAACT
This sequence comes from Rhipicephalus annulatus, assembly GCA_013436015.1. Lineage (NCBI taxonomy): Eukaryota > Metazoa > Arthropoda > Arachnida > Ixodida > Ixodidae > Rhipicephalus > Rhipicephalus annulatus. The sequence continues at coordinate 85,813 of WOVY01012309.1, read as the reverse complement.
TAGGTAGGCTGACAGTCCTTCAAAAGCAAGCTGTCTGACACAGAAAACCTTGGATGGCTTGATCGCACAGCACCATTCTACTCAAAAAATGAGATGCTAAAAGTTGATCCGTTATATAACCTCAAACTTGCAAATACATACACATAGAAATGAGAGAAGATAAATCAACATTTTTACACATGTTCCTAGCCACAGGTGAGCATTATAGTCCAAGATAAAGCCACTCCATACTTCCGCTTTGTAGAACTGAATACGGAACTAAGACACTTAAATACTTGATACCTTCTTTTTCAAGTCAACATCTGTAAGTTTTACAAGTTCTACATTTTGTGAATAAAACCATGTCAAAATTTGCGTTTAGGCTTGTCGTCAAGTCTTATTTCTGGTCTTGTGTGCCTTCATTAATATGAGCCGGGTCCTCAAGCGTTATGTGGTGTATGACATTTGTATTAAAATAGTACTTTAATTTATTTCATGTATGTCATGAGCTGTTCTTGATAGTACACTCATGTCTTTTTTTCTCTTGGTGCTTCCGTTTTCTAAGTAATTGTATAATTTATATATGTTCAAAAGCCTGATGAACAGTGCATGGGTGGTAGGGCCATTTTCAGGCAGTTAATCTGCCTTTAGCCGTATCATCCCTTCACATGGAACATGTTGAGATGTAACATGTTGAAAATAAACATTATTATTATTATTATTATTATTATTATTATTATTATTATTATTATTATTATTATTATTATTATTATTACATGCTTTCCTGTACAAACGTGCAGCTCACTTACACCTCGAAGCCTTGATAGTGCTGAATGGTAGTGGTGTGATGAGTTGAGTACCTGTATTTAATGTGACACTTATTTGACGAAATTTGACGAGAATACAGGGTGGACAACAAGTTCAACTTCAGAGGTCCCGGAGTGAAAACTGTCGGGGGGACCTCCTAACAAAACATAAATGGTGGTTTACAGGAAATTAGGTGAACAATGAGTCATTTATTTTAAATAATTTTTATAGCTTTTATAATAAGGGGTAAAATATTCATAAATAATGAAAACTAAAAAGCCAACCAAGACAATCAAAAATCTAAATGATGAAGTAATTTGATAAAGTCAAATAGAGGAAATGACAAAAATTAATTCAAACAAGGAATAGTGGAATTAGGAATTAGAATAGTGGAATAGTGGAACAAGGAATTAATTCAAACAAGGAATCTCCTATTGTAGCAGCCCGCAAAGCAGATGGTAGCATTCGACTGTGTGTCGATCTCCAGGAACCCAACAAAGTTATAGTAGCAGACAACTTCCCTTTGCCTCGTATGGAGGAGCTGCTTCATGCCCTCAATGGAGCCCGCTGCTTTTCCAAGGTGGACCTGGCATCAGCCTACTACCAGGTTGTGCTGCACCCAGAAAGCAGGGACCTAACTTCATTTATAACTCACGATGGCCTCTTTAGATTCAAGAGGGTCTGCTTCGGGTTGGCATCCGCACCAGCTGCGTTTCAGCAGATCATGACGAAAATTCTTGGAGGTTGCAAAGGGGTCTTATGCTACTTGTATGACATAATCATTTTTGGCAAGACGGAGACACAGGCAAAACACAGGCAAAACACAGGCAAAACCTGGAGCAAGTGCTGGATTGAATAGCAGAAGCTGGGCTCAAGCTCAACGAAAAATGCGTCTTCAACACGTTGGAGCTGTCGTTCTTAGGACATCGCGTCAGCACAGAGGGTATAGCACCGCTCCAGACCAAGATGGATGCAATCATCAATGCTCCTGCGCCTAGAGATGCAGCCACGCTACACTCCTTTTTGGGGCTAGTTGAATACTATACCAAATTCATGCCGTGACTGGCAGAGCAAGTAGAGCCAATGCGTCGTCTACTTCGCAAAGACGTGCACTTCGACTGGGATGACGCTGCGAAAGAGAGCTTCGCGGGAGTAAAAAGACTTCTAGCATGCCACAAGGTCCTCTGAATGTTTGACCCGACGCTACCTGTCATTGTCGCAACAGATGCCTCTGCGTACGGTCTCGGTGCCGTACTGCAGCAAGTGGAGGGGTCCCATGTGCGTACTGTGGCATTTGCATCGCGGATATTAACAGAGACAGAACGAAAATACTCGGCCGGAGAGCGCGAGGCCCTTGCCTGTCTGTGGGCCTGCGAGAAGTGGCACGTTTACCTCTGGGGCAGATCATTTACTCTACTGACGTGTCACCAGGCTTTGGTGGCACTGCTCTCATCCCGTAGCACAGGACAGCGCCACTTCGTATTGCAAGGTGGACTGCACAACTGCTGCGCTACAACTTCAAAATACAGTACCGCAGCGGAGCCCACAACCAGGTAGCAGATGCCTTGTCCAGACTGCCCGTTCCAGACACAGAAGGGGGCTTCCATGTTGATGAAGAGGTTGTGTCCTTGGTTACATCGTCTGTACATCGGGAGAATCTTCAGGTTGCTACCGCGGAGGATGACATACTACGGCGGGTAATGCAATTTATCCAGTCATCATGGCCAACAAGGAAAATACTTGCCGCAGAACTGACTCCGTACTACGAAATACGAGACGAGCTCTCGGTAGTAGATGGGTTGCTTCTGCGCACAGAACGCGTTGTAGTGCCTGCCAAGCTAAGGGATACATTCATACAGTTAGCTCATGAGTCACACCCGGGAATTGTGAAGACTAAGCAGCGCATCAGGGAGAAGTACTGGTGGCCTTGCCTTGACAAGCATGTGGAGGCCGCCGTCCGGAGTTGCAGCGCCTGTCAAGCCTCGGACAAGAGTGTCAAGAACTGGCAAGCCCCACTACAGCCTGTCCCGCTTCCTGACAGGCCTTGGGCAAAATATCAATAGACATCATGGGCCCCTTTGAACGTGCACCGGCCGACTGTCGATTTGTCATCGTGGTAGTGGACTACTTCTCCAGATGGCCAGAGATTGCGTTCTGCAGTGACATCACTTCTCGCACGGTGATCAACTTTCTGCGCGCTGTCTTTGTGCGAGAGGGTTACCCGACTGAACTAGTCTCAGACCACGGCCTACAGTTTACGTCGAGTGAATTCGAGTGCTTCCTTGCAGACAGGGGCATCAAGCATTTCTTCTCGGCAGTTTACCACCAGCAAGCCAATGGCTTAGTGGAAAGATTCAACAGGGTCTTGAAATCGTATATACAACTAGCTCTCCTAGAGCAGCGACCAATCAAGACCACAGTTATAGAGTACCTGGGTATTTACCGAGCCACACCCCACAGCGCCACTGGCATCTCTCCAGCAGTGTTGCTTCATGGCCGCCACATGAGGACATCATTAGATGTTGTTGGCCAGCCATCAGCGGATTTCGGCACCCATCCCGCCCGTGAACTGCGTAGACTTCGGAGTCGTGTCTACGAATACCAACAAAGAAATAAGGCGTATGCAGACAAGCGAAGAGCGGCCCGGGAGCCCAAATTTAAAGTGGGGGCCTACGTGCAGGTGAAACGCCCGGTACCTGGAATAAAAGGCACCCCTAGTTTTGGGGCTCCACTCAAAATACTGAGGCGGGTAGGACGATGGTCATTCCACTTGGAGGACGGCCGTACCTTGAATGCCTCCCAACTGTCGGCTGTACCCCATGAAGCTGTTCACGAAGAAACGGGGGCAAGACAAGAACCGCTGTGGGCGGACATGGAGACAGACGGGTCGGCAGGAAACGCCACAGCACGAAAACCGTCCTCGAAGGCAAAGAGCCACACGACCCAAAATATCCCAATACAGGAAGCTGCACAGTCTCCGGGGGGGTCAGCACTGCCTCCTCATACGCCAAGCCCACCACGGCCTCCACCAACGGGGAACACGACCGCAGGACTGGGTGCTGATCGTGCCGACGAACCAGAGGTCGTCCATCAGCCAGAAGAGCAGCCGGTGCCCCTCCATCGCTCTACACGGGAGCGAAGACCACCAGAGAGACTCGGGAACTATGTGCAGTGACTTGTTTACAGTGGAGACTTACTATAGTTTTCTGCCACGGGTAGTGACTGTTTCTTTTCTATGCACATAATCTGTGTTCTATTATCAAGGGAGGGGGTAGATGTAGTGTTGTGCGTTTACACCAGATGGCCTTCTGAGTCATTGGACTCACAATAGATGGTGCCACTGCGCTCGTGTGTATATGATACTCGCTGATTAAACTGGGTTATTGTCATGGATCGTACAGTGGTGTAGCGTGGTTACTTTCACGTGTCGCCGTGCCGGCTACACGACAACTCCCATGTTCTTCGTCTTAAGCAAGAATTCGTCTTAACGGAGTTTGTCTTAAAGGGAGTTCACTGTAGTTCTCAATACGGTAGATTATAAAAAAACACATTAGGTTTACTGTTTTCCTCTAGTTTCCGTCTGAAGTAAAGGTTGAGCCCATCTATCTCAGATCTAATCTTTCGACCTGGCTGATAACTTTGGCGACAAATTTTTGTACAGTATCTTTTTAATATGTGCCTGATGTGAACATGACATCACTACGTGCTAAGTGGTAGTATATTCTATGTATACGGCACAACAGAGAACACAGACGACAAGCAGGCAAGGACGAATGCAGTACATCGAGTATCCACTGATGTATGCCACTGCTATCAACAAAAAAATTTATTAAATACAACAGCGAATTCTGCATAAGGTACTTTGTGGGGCCTTTCATTTCTTTTCACCAAAGCGCTGAAATAATCCAGCTCTCTTGCACAAACGCATACGGCGGCAATGTGCGTTTATTATTAGTTACAGGGTTCCAAACCCACAACAGCTGACACAGTGGGCAGACGTGGAACACATGAGTGCCCATCTGTCTCATGAGTGAGAAATGAATGGTACTGTTTCGTTGAAACACGGTACTTTATACTGCATGAATCCCAGGCAAATGCTGTGCAGTGCATTGCTAACTCAACTTAGGTGCTTGCTGTACATGCCACAAGAGCACATTTGCCTCCCATGGGTGTTCACTATACCTGCACTGTTCCCGACTGTGCCTGGGGGTGCAGTGAGTAGCTTACTACTGCAGTGATAATGAATGGCGATAATGAGCTTCTTGCAAGTGGCATGCATTACACATTTGTGAAGCACCAGTAATGTGTTGCACAAAGAAACATCAATAAATGGCACAGCACATTTGGGCTGTCTTCTATTACAAGCAGGAAGTACGTTTATATCCCTGCTATGAGCATTTGCCATGGTTGTGTCAGTGCAGTGAGGTTTCTCAGCAGATGCATTTCACTCAATTATGCATGAACGCACAAAGTACTTTGTTGAGTGGGCTACGCCACTTTAGTGGGCTACGCCAACAGCAAGCCACTTTAGTTTCCAAGGAATGACCGACACTTCAAAGCCATCCTGTGCTGGTGTGCATGTAGCGTACTGCAGCAGTGTCGGCAAAGCACTTGGGTTGTCACCTATCAGAAGCGTGCAGTACACATAAAGCGCGCATGTTATTACCCAAGTGGTTACAAAGGTAAATTAATACCAAGTGTTGAAATTACAACAATGTAATAAATCACTGTATATTTGTTAACTCCGCACAAACTGACATCCATGTGATGAAACTTAAAAGAAAGAATGCACTGCGGTTTGGGTGCATACTAAACAATCTCGGGTAGTCAATGCTAATCACAAGCTCTCTGCTACACTGTCTATAAACTGACTACACAATCGTCTAAGTCGCAATGAAATTACTCACCCTGAAGGTGAACGAGCTGGTGATCAACCAGAAATTGAAGCCCCCCATCGAGGTCTTCTTTGGCTTCTCCACCAGCGCTGAGCTGGTGGCGCAGAGTGCACTGCGTGTAGAGGCAAAGTTCCTCTGGCTTGCTTGCCACACCACTGGCCACCACCTGATCAGCGTGCAGAAAAAGAAAGAGTGCTGATGGCCCAAAAGACATTAAAAAGTACCAAAGGAGGACCTCTGACCATAGAGCATGGAAAGGATTTCTTTTGCCTAGATTTTTAATAGAGGCGTGCTACAAGGTCTGCTGTGAGGATTCCTTTCTCCTACACCATGGCTGAATGTGGTTGCTATGGCATTGTGAAGCATGCCAAGTGTCTGTGCAGTGATGCCATCTATATGCATGCATTTTCCAACCTAACCAAGAAATCATTTCGTAATAAAAACATGCGCCCATGGTTACTTGAAGGGTCTATGTACTCGAGTATGGGCAAAAAAAAAAAAACAGATAGGCACTTTCTGACTGCACATAAATGGTTTAAAATCGTTCCAAACTAAAAATGAGCTCCTAAGCATGCAAAACCTTGTTCAGCATGTTTTAGGTAGCTTCCCGTAATTCAGTAGATATGCCACGTTGACACTTTTGTGTCAACATGAAATATGCCTTGAATTACAGAGAATGTAGACATCATTCACTTTTAAAGATGGTAGGCTTTCTTGGAATACTGCGACGCAAAAATTTTTGTCTGTCTACTTGTCTGTCGACTTGTCTGTTTATCAACCAACATGGCTTGTCTCTGCTTTTCATTATGTTTGCCTTTAATTCCTAAATTCAGCCACATCTGCACCACCCACTAATATTGCTCTGGTTTCTGCATTCATACTTGTGCATAATATCGATTAAAAAGCAAATGTTGCGCAATTCTGAGGCAGAACATCAACACCTCAATATACTATGGCGTGTTTTTTTACACTAAAAAAAGTCATCCATAGGTAATTATAAGGAACGTAGCGTTTAATATGCTAAGCTGACAATGCAACGCTATGCACAATCAGGAGGGTGTTTCCTGCGCTTTGCTAAGATGATACAGAGGTGGCACCTACCCGCTGCGCGCATCAAGGCACTTTAACGCAGCACCTCCACAATCCCATTCATCGATTTTCTCGTGCTGAACATCAAATGAATGTTTTATTCACTTTTTCCACATAGAAGGCTATCGTCATTCGACGACTGCAGTAAAACATGCAGATATGGTGCCAATTTTCTATTGTGCAAGCTTGCATGCATGAATTTCGGATGCATGAATTTGCTTGCTGCCTTGACAGCTTGCACCTTGGCCAGTAATTCTGGACAGAACCTAGAATGTCGACGGTCCCTTTGCCAGTAACTTTGGACAGAACAGAATGTCGATGGCACCAGCCTCTGTTTACAAACATGGAATAGGTCTATAAAGAACACTTTTTCTTTCGGAGTTCCTTATAGTCAAGCTTGTCCCACCATCGCCGGAGCCAGCCACTAGCACTCAGACCGCTCACTAGAGGCGCAGCTGCACTCTCACTTTTAGTTTGAACGGAGACCACTAGATGGCTCTACAGCGCTTGCTTCACATCCAGCACATGCTCTAGTTTAATAGGAAACCGCTAGGGGGCCAGAACTACAAACCACACTCCCTCTCGGCACGCTTTCTCTCTTTCGACAGATGTCAGTCCGTGCACTTTGATAATATGATTGAAGACAAGGTGGAGGAATGAAGAGCTCGCAAAGCAAATCCGGCGCGAGCTTGCCATCAAGCCGACCCGGAGCTTATGGAGGGCTCGAGAAGTCGAAGCGAGAAACCAGCATTGTGTCGACCAGAGATGAGAGTTCGACAATCTGTCTTTACATGATTATGGCGTGGACAAAATGTGTGGAGAATTCGCGGTTTACTACATTACCTCTGGAGCTTCGCCCACTCATCATTCACCTCGTAGACATGTGGGGATTTTTACAGCGAAAGCTTTTATGAGATCACAACATGATTTACGAGGCACCGTGATTGTCTGCCGCCACTGCCGGTGAGGATAACCACTATCGCATGAAATAAGAAAAAAAACTCGGTAAATAAAAAGACCAAGGACACAATGGGATTTGAACCCGAGTTCCTTGTGTGCCAGCCCAGCATTCTACCACTGAGTCACACTGGTGCTTGAAACTCCTTTGCAAACTGGCCTTAAGCTGGCTTGATGTCTGTAAAGGAATCGCCTTATTATGAGTAATAAAGCATTTTAGAACAGCAAACAAACAACCAAATGTCATTACAAATTGCGACATGAATGCGTCGTTGAATGTTCCAACCCTTTACAAAATCTTAATCTTGTTCTTCTGTTAGCTGTGGCCCATACTCGCTGTGGATGATTGTAGGAATTGCAAAATTTTCTGGCATAATTCTTCATCGTAGTCAGTCACAACACAAAACAATTGCACAAAGTTCCTTGTAAATGTGCAGAGGGTACCACGCTTCTCCGAAAAATGACAAAGAATTATTATTATTATTACGTTAAGTTTTATTGGCGCAAGGGCATCTAAGGCCAAAGAGCGCCAGTACAAGTGTTGTTTCATTTCGGTTATTAGTTTAAAATTAGAACAAATGATTAAAACATGATTAAAAATTAAAACAAATATCTACGAACCATTTAAAAGGAATGCCACTTTGCTAAAACCTTCATTTCGTTGGCTGAAGTCTGCGATGATAAATTAGTCTGCAAGGCCCAAGACCCTCGCAGCTGAAGTCCTTGCCTGGGCAAGAACTGCGAAGGCTCAGACATACTTTTTATGCACCAGGCGGTACCTCACACTTGAGGCGCAGCCTGGTGGTTAGGATGGAATGATATCATTGTTAAAAATTTGACTTTCCCAAGATAATGAAGAAGTCTCTTAAGGTCAACCACTGCATCAAGTGATAAAAACAGCGCTGGATGAAGTGGGATATGATATCGATAGAGCTCCCTGAAATGGGTCAGTCGTGCTTGGTGAAGCACAGGACATTGTATGAGGACATGCACAATGGTTAAACTCTCACCACAGTGTGTACATGTAGGTGGATCAGTACCTGTCAAAAGGTGTTTATGTGTAGCATAAGTGTGGCCTATTCTGAGCCGTGTTAGAGTGACTTCGGCGAACCCGTTGAGTTTTTGTGGGATAACTTTTCTCAGCTGGGGTTTTACAAGGAAGAGTTTGTTGTCGACTTCTCTGTCCCATTCAGCTTGCCAGTGGTTGCGTAGACCTCTACGTACAACAGGTTTTAGATCTACACCTGGAACAGAGGTTATATCTATGGTTTGCCGACCAGCCGCTTCTCGTGCATTCTTGTCGACTATTTCATTGCCCGCAATTCCAGAATGACCTGGAACCCAGCAAATAACAATAGAAAGTTTTAGGTTGTAGGCTGCATATATTTTGTTAAGGAGCTTGTTGAAAGTAGGGTTCTTGCTGTACTTGCCACAAGACAGGGCCCTGACAACACTTAATGAATCTGTGTACACTATAGACTTTTGTATCTTGTGTTGTTTAATGAGTTGTATAATAAGCAGGATACCATAGGCTTCCGCTGTGAAAATGCTGGTATGTGTATGCATGGTTCTGGTGTCCGAGAACTTTTGTCCATAGGCTGCACAAGATACAGATGTTTGAGACTTTGAGCCATCAGAGAAGAACGCGGTTGAACGATATTTGTGTTCAAGGGCTAAGAAATGTTGCTCAATGAGTGCACTTGGACAATTTTCCTTCATGATGTCTTTGAAAGACCAGTCACAAGTGACTGGACTTTGCTGCCAGGGAGGGATGTGTTCGACATGGTCACTTTCCTCCAAGTCATTGAAAAAAATTGCAAGTTTTTCTACTGCAGGTCTCATTGCCAAAGGAAACGGTGGGGCGATAGAAGGACGGTTTAGGTATAACTGGGTAGTAGACACATCGTTCATAAGTGTTTTACATGGGTGCTGCTTCAGAGACATGATCTTAACTGCATAGTTGACTCCTAGATACGTGCGCTGATAGTCTAGTGGCCACTGATCTGACTCTGCATAAAGGCTTTGAATAGGGCTGGTACGGAAGGCACCAAGTGCCAGCCGGATACCTAGGTGGTATACAGGGTCCAACATTTTCAGTGCTGTCCTTGAAGCTGACTGATATACTATGCATCCATAGTCTATGCGTGACAAAACCAGGCTTCGAAACAGAGATATGAGACAGTGCCTGTCTGTCCCCCACGACTGATGCGATAAAATCTTTAAAAGATTCATGGTCTTGAGACATATCAACTTCAGCTGTTTTATGTGCTGGATGAAGGTGAGTTTGGAATCAAAAATTACACCGAGGAATTTTCGTTCTTTCGCGATGACTATGTTTTGTCCATTCATTAGTATGCAGAGGTCAGGATGCACACCTCGTCGTCTCGAGAACAGCACACTAGTAGTCTTGTCAGTGTTAAACTTAAAACCATTCTCGTCAGCCCATTTTGCAAGTCGGTTAACACCTAACTGTACCTGGCGTTCGCATACAGTCAAGTTACACAATTTGAAACTAATTTGAATGTCGTCCACGTATACAAAGTACGATATCGCAGGTGGAATAACAGAGCGAAGAGAGTTCATTTTAACTATAAATAGCGTGCAGCTTAATACTCCTCCCTGCGGCACTCCATTTTCTTGAAGAAATGTGTGCCATAACACAGTACCTATTCTTACACGGAACTTCCTTTCAGACAGGTAATCTTTTAAGATGGTAATCAACCTGCCACATATTCAGAAAGACAGTAGATCTTGCAAGATTCCATATCGCCAGGCAGTATCATATGCCTTCTCAATATCAAAGAAAACAGACAGACAGTATTGATTGTGTACAAATGCGTCACGTATAAACGACTCGAGGAGGACAAGATTGTCGGTTGTGGATCTAACTGTACGAAAACCAGACTGGCACGGGTCCAATATGCCGTTGTATTCCAAGTAGTAGACCAAGCGGCAGTTAATCATTTTTTCAAACACTTTGAGTAGGCAGCTTGTGAGGGCGATAGGCCAGTAACTATTTACCGAAGAGGGATCTTTGCCCTGTTTAAGGATTGGTAGTACTATTGCCTCTTTCCAATCAGAGGGTATTTTGCCGGTATTGAAAATCTTGTTGAAAAGTGCTAAAAGGCAGTTCAGGGTTTCATCAGGGAGATTTCTGATCATTTCATAAGTAATTGTATCAGAACCAGGAGCAGAACTTCCACAGGAACCAAGGGCGAGCTTCAGTTCATGTAGTGTTAGTGCTTTATTGTATCCGTCTGATACAGCCTTGTTCCGGCACAGAGGTACACTTTCAGCTATGCTTTTGTGGCGTAAGAACTTAGTGGTATAGTTTTCTGAGCTTGACATTTTCTCGAAGTGTTCGCCAAGAGCGTTTGCCTGTTCTTCTATTGTATCACCGCAGTCATTCACCAAAGGGAAGGGATTTGGGCCTTGTCCTTTAAGTTTATGCACCCTATTATAAACCTTGCTGACGTCTGTGTAGGAGTTTATTGAAGATATATAGCGTGTCCAGCTTTCCCATTTGGCTATACGGCGAACACGCCTGCAATTCGCTTAGCAACTTTTAAAGGTTATCAAGTTTTCTGCTGTTGGGTAGCGAGAAAAAACCCTCCATGCTTTGTTTTGCCGTTTTTTAGCAATTTCACACTCCCGATTCCACCATGGCTTTGTGTTAACCTTATCATTCCTGGACTGCGGTATGCACTTTTTTGCACAAGTAAGAACATATTCAGAAATATAGCTGGCCATCTCTTCTACTTCCAAATGGTCTACCTCTTCGAGGTGTAGTGTACATAGCTCTCTGAATTTCACCCAGTTTGCAACATGAAAGTTCCACTTTTCGGGATAAGACGGCCGGTCATCCCGTTGTTTTGTTACTAAAAGAGTTGTAAAATGGTCACTTCCATATGGATTATTAATAACTTTCCAATCTAAGTAAGGTAGGAGTGACGGTGACCCAATGGCTAAATCTATGCATGAATATGTATTGTGTGTGGTACTGAAGTATGTTGGCTCTGCCTTATTGAGCAGACAGGCTCCAGATGCGAGAAGAAAGTTTTTTATTGCACGACCTCTCGCATCACATTTGGTATCACCCCATAGCAAACTGTGAGCATTAAAATCTCCAATTAACACATATGGTTCTGGAAGTTGATCAATAAGCTTTTCGAACTCTGTTTTATTGAATGGTTCGTCAGGGGCTATGTAGATCGAGCAGATAGATATGAGACGGTTGAATAGAATAGCGCGAACAGCCACAACCTCAAGAGAGCTTTGTAGCACAATGTGCTGGCATGCTACGCTTCTTTGCGCAATGATGGCCACACCTCCAGAAGAGGAATTGCCACCATTTCGATCTTTACGAAAAACCACATATTGATTTAAGAAATTCACATGAGTTGACTTTAGATGAGTTTCTTGAACACAGAACACTTTTGGCTGATAGTCATTAAGCAAGTCTTTGATATCATCTAGGTTATTAAATAGGCCTCTGGCATTCCACTGTAGTATTTGTGTGTCCATTTTAGATGTGTTTTGTGTTGTGTGCTCAAGGATGGAAAGTAAGCTCACGGACCCTTTCCAGGGGCCGTGACACGAGATTTTTCTTTTTTGGATCGGTCAACAGAGTCGCGCCGATCCTTAGGCGCTGTCTGCGCCCTCACGCTCAGTGTTGTGTCCATTGCCTCTTGCGATGCGCTGGACACGCGCTCTTGCGAGCGCTGCATTTGTTTTGAGGGCCTCGCCTCAAAGGACGAGACCTTCGCGGCCCCCAGCCCGGAGGTTGGTGGGTCTTTCTTGGATGGCGGAGCAGCACTTGCTTAAACCGCCGAGGGGGCGGATGGTGTCACCGCTGGCTCACTACGCGTGTGCCAGACAGGCGCCGGGGGCCGTCGTGGCGCTGCCATCTGACGCGCTACTTCGGCAAAGCTGGTTTCTGGTAGGCAGGACACCTGCCTTCGTGCCTCTCTAAATGAAATGTTTCGTTTTACTTAAATTGTGATAATTTCCTTTTCTTTTTTCCAGCATGGGCATGACCGTGAGTATGCGGCATGCTCCTCGTTACAGTTCGCACAGTGAGAAGAGTTTTCACAGGCATCAGATGTGTGGTCTTCAGCACTGCATTTTGCGCAAGTTAGGCGGCCTCGGCAGTTCTGCGAACTGTGGCCAAACTGCTGGCATTTGAAACATCGTAGAGGGTTTGGAATATAAGGCCTCACTCGAAGCTTGATGTACCCAACCTCAACGGAGTCGGGCAGTACACTTGAATTAAACGTAAGTATTAGGTGCTTAGTCTGGACTTCTTTGCCATCACGTCTCATCCTAATTCGTTGCACGTTGATGACATTCTGTTCGCTGAAACCCTCTAGGAGTTCAGCCTCAGTCAGCCCTAACAGGTCATCATCTGAAACAACACCACGGGTGGTGTTCATGGTTCGGTGTGGGGTTACTATGATTTTGGTATCTCCAAATTTCACTAGATTAGGCAGTTTCTCATATTGTTTCTGGTCGCGGAGCTCCAACAGGAGGTCACCACTTGCCATTCTCGATGCTTTATATCCTGGGCCAAAGATTTCTGTCAAAGACTTCGAAACAATCAAAGGTGAAATTGTTCTCACTGGTTTGCCGGGTGTGTCAGCGTGGATAATGTGGAATCGGGGAAAGGATACTCTCTGGTGACCAAAAAACTGGAATACTTCATCGGTGCGCCCTCTTTTCTGAGGGCGATCAGGGAGTGGGGGGAAGGAACAAGCCATAAGAAAAAGTTTATTTTCGGCAGCGGCGCCAGCCACCCACCATGGAGTCCTACAAGGGGACGCTGCAGGGTCTGTAAGCACAGGACCTGCAGGCGCCAGCTGTACACCACCACTATAACCCAATATGGTGTATCCAAGGTAGGACAGCCACACAGAATTAACCCTTGCGGCCAGGAAACACGGAAGTCAACGGAAAAGAGTAGAGGACAGGAAAGATTTGAAGTAAGAGAAAAGACGAAGATGTGCGGGGGAGACAGGAAAAGGCGACTGCTGATTCCCCCCAGGCGGGTCAATCTGGGGGTGCTGTCTACGTGAAGCCAGGGCCAAAGGGGTGTGTTGCCTCTGCCGGGGGGCCTTTAAGGTCTAATCACCCGGCGTCGGCTCAACCCCCAGGATCCCCTTTTCCCCAGACACGGCAAAGCCACGCACGGCTAGGCGTGGGAGGGAGCCGAAACCCCCCCGTTAGCTCGGGTCCGTGGTGTCGCTACACACCAAACGCCTACTTGCGCAGGCGCCCCTGCAGGGAAAAATGACAAAGAATGGAATAGTGACTGCCAGCCTGCTACACAATCATTTATGGCACTGTGGGTAACCTGCAAGTGTGCTTGCAGCAGTTACCCAAAGAGTGCTATAAAAAAAAGGCTCTGAAAGGTCACTCTTCCAGCTTTCGCTGTGACAGTGCAGCGTATTCAGCGCAGGCCTAGCATGTTTTTTTTTGTTTTTTTTTTAATGTGTGAACAGCTCACTACTACTTGATGATAAAATTTTCAGCTCTAGCAGCACCTCCTGGTGGCTATGCTTTCTATATATGGCGTGGCACACAATGTCCAAGACTGTTATTGCTGCATAGTCGGTGATGACATTACAAAGAAGAGAACACATAGTTTTTGCCTGGTTTTAGGCGAAATGGTAAATACTTCGCTGCATGCAATTTAAAGAACTCACACGTGCACAGGAGTTGACAGTTCACATTGATGCAGTTTTTCGAAAATGTCAGTGTTTTCGGGCCCCTTTTACATTATTATCACCATAAACACCAAACTAACTTTCCAATAGTTAGGATACACGAATGAGGAAACCTAAAGATCGGCAAATATTCTCAATATTAAAGTATTCTAATTGGCTTTGACACAAAATAAATTTCTAAATATTCGAAATGAACTAATACATCTCTTTTTGGGCGCACATAGACCCTATATTGGTGGTTTCACAGCAGTATGGGGATGCTATGCCATTAAGTCCACTGATCCAGAAGAAATTCACACTGCGTAAAACCACACTTCAAGGTTGGATACACAGTCACCTTAATTAATTATTTTTTAGGCTTAAAACCGTGTTATGTGAGCTTATATGCACTAACTTAAGTAATATTCAAAAAGTAACGTATTGCACCAGTTATATCTCGTACCCTGAAGCTATACAAGTTTGATAATATACAAAGTTGCTTCTAGTTCACTTCAAATAAAGAGAAGTAGCATTCACACACACATAGTTCGAATTCTCAAAGATTTTGTTTAAGTTAATTAGGTCATTGTGAAAATTCTAATTTTTGATAATAATGTGTGAGATATGCTATTTAAACTGTTTAATTTGAAGACCAAATCACTACTTGCTTCAAATTAGCTTTTACCCTCAAACTTATTACATTCAGACCTGGATTTAATGAACATAGATATAACAGATTATTGGTTATAACGAAGTTAATGAAGAACAGTCTTGTAATATATATATTGTTAGGAATATACATTTATAACGAATTCCCATATATAAAATTTTTTTCGGTGCACATGTGACTGTTATAATGGGGTTTGAGTGTATTCACCCATCCCTAGGCGAACCCACTGAGCTAAAATGAAGGCATAACAAGGTACGCACCTCAAGCAATGCCCTGCGCAGACTGGTGCTGCTTCCTGACAGGCAGGAGGTGATGGGCTGTGCTTCAGCATGACTCAGCCGCTGAGCCAGAGGTCGGTCCACATCGCGGCACATCAAAATGCTTTCACCTGTCACAAAGAGTCGACTTTTTCTAGCAATGCGTGGCAATCAACAGCGACGCATAAACATTGTATGAAATCAATGCGCTTACAGAGCTTCAATCAAATTCACAGCAGTCCCTTGCTGGCTCACCATCATTCTACAATGAGTCCAATTACTGATGGCAAGAAGTGGAGAACTATTAGAAAAACATAGTTGGGATGCTACAGTAGACAATGCTCATCAATCAAACTTGTGCGAGTGAGACGTTCACATATGCTGCTTTTTCTTTATTGATTACATAG
Source organism: Rhipicephalus annulatus (assembly GCA_013436015.1). Classification (NCBI taxonomy): domain Eukaryota; kingdom Metazoa; phylum Arthropoda; class Arachnida; order Ixodida; family Ixodidae; genus Rhipicephalus; species Rhipicephalus annulatus. The sequence goes on along the minus strand of WOVY01012309.1, from coordinate 70,051 downwards.
AATAATGGGTGTAGTAGCTCCTTTGACAAGAATGAACTAGTGCAACCTTCAGGAAACACACATTTTCCACATGGTTAGGGAAAGAGCTCTGATCCTGGTGACTGGCAAAACACAATTCGAATGCAGATAAGACACATCTGTCTAAATCAAGGCTATGAGTGTGCTGCTCCTCTTGATCAACAATTTCATTTCAACAACTTCATCTCATGCACAAATCACAGGGACCAGGTGCTAAGAATTACTTTGCCCTCCGCTTTAAATAATCTTTCACAAAATGGTTTTGATATTTCTTGTTGCAGGCGTGTGCTTCGTGCCTTCTTCCTGGGCTGATATCTAAAATGTCAGTTTTGAACTTTATCTTTGATGATCTTTTTCTCATCATTTTTTTTCTCACTGAATCACGTGTACGTGATGTGTTCTTTCAGTAATTATGTGCAAAAATAATGTGCGCTCTCTTTGTGCTTATACAGTAGACTCTCAGTAAATGGAAATCTCTTACAGTTGAACCCCTTTATAAGAGACACGTACCAGGGAGCAGTTTGTGTCTCTTATATGAGAGGTCTCTTATAAGCAGGGTACCACTTTTTCATATCATATTCAGTCCATATTTCATTGTGGGCACACTAGTGCTGAAATACGCACTAAATAAGGCTATATATGTTAACAAAACATTTATTTTTCCCAATTTCCTTTCAAGCTACTTCACTTGTAAAGTAGTTCTCCATTGTCGTTTGTTTTAGGGTTGTGTCTATTCTATTTTTCAATACAGCTCCTTCCAGCCTGCTGACAACGGTCAAGGACTTCATGGCCGCTAGGCCAAAGCTGTATGTGTTTCCAAACTTGGCCCAGCACCGTGATTACTTCACCAGATGTCATTGGCGGAGTACTGTCTTTGCTGTCCAATACATCCGTATCAGTATTTTCTCCCTGTTCCCCTTCCTGCACCATTCTTACCGATGCTTTCATCAGAAACGTTTTAGGCTAAGCAAGGTTGTCGTCCGCCTCAAAGAAGTTCAGGAATGTGCCAGGCTTACCAAATCTTCTTTGAATAAGAGGCCATGATTCTAGCTCAACTGCACATTGCAGGTCTTCGTCTGCAACATCCTTCTCTTCATCTTCCTTCTGCAAATCAAAACCGGCTTTGCAAAAACACCATCACGGTGCTCCTCTGAGTATCGTTCCATGAGCCTGTCAACATCTCACTAGCTGTTCTCACATTGATTGTAGTATCACGCTTTTGCAACATGTCAAACAGCAGACGTTGAACAAGTCAAACTCTGTATTTGATTTTGACTGCATTAATAACCACTTGATCAAGGAGCTATAACACAGATGTCCGGCCTTGTGGAAAGTACCTAAGCTCAACAGCTTTCAATGACGGTGGCTCCATGTGGGCTAAACAGCTCTCTAGGAACAGTAGAACTCTTCTTCGTAGCCATCTTGTGATCAAAACTTGCAAGCCATTAGTTGAATATTTGTGATGTCATCCAAGCAGCCTTGTTTGCTGTGTATTCAACATTTGCCGGATAGTTCGTTAGGCAGCGTGGGTTTTTTTATTTGCCTATAACTAGGTTTTTTTCTTTCACTATTCCTTCGATATTTGTGCAGAACATAGCAGCAATGCATTCTTTTGGCTTTTTGCCTCCACTGCAATCTTCCTTGGATAAGGCAAATGTCCTTCCAGGAAGGTTTTTGAAAAATATTCCAGACTCATCTAGATTGAAGATATAGCTAGCCTTCCACCCGCTCAGCAAAGTTGGCCACATCTCCCCTTTCCATTGCTTCATAGAGTTTTCATCGGCAGATCTGCTTTCACCATAAACAGTTTTGTAGCTGATGCCATGTCGGCAGCTTGAACCTGTCGAACCATCCCAGGTATAACTGTCAGTTCAAGCACACAAATAAACAGAAAGGAAGAGAGGACAAGCACTTGGTATAACTGTCAGTTCAAGCGCACGAATAAAGAGAAAGGAAGAGAGGACAAGCGCTTGGTATAACTGTCAGTTCAAGCGCACGAATAAACAGAAAGGAAGAGAGGACAAGCGCTTAAACCATCACACAATCACAAAGTGGCAATGAAGCGCAGTGATCACGGCGTGACATCCGGTAGTGAATGGCAGCAATACGCCTGCTGCAGGTGCTGCAGCGAAGCACGTTTAGCGTCCCTTGTGAATCGTTGCTGGCGGCCGGTGGAGGACTGACAGCGACGGCGGCGATCACAAAATGCCCTGTACCCGCAACTGCACGGCTCCGAAGTGTGATAGACCAATGGTAGACTGGATTGATGCTACGAGCATTCGTTTCAATACATGAGCCATTCCGGTCGGTGACCCGAGTGCCACCAAGCTCGGGAGATAAAAAAGCTTTTTTGCACTCGCAGTGAAGCTTAGCCTCCGAGACTTGAAACTCACTTTTTTTTTTTTCACTGTTTGTGTGGGAGCCTAACTACAGCCTCTGAGACTTGCAACTCCAATTTTTTTCTTCCTGTCATTTCTGGCTTTCGCTAGGCTTGGCTCCTGTCGTGCTTTGTTCCTATTAATATTTTTTAGGAAAGCAAGACAACGGTGATCGAACGGCTGTAGTGGCCGTAGTTTGTCAAGCAGCGCAGGGATGATCGCGGCATTCACGTAACACTAAAGAGAGCATTCGCTGTGCACTGGTGCTATTTTTCGGGCTTGCGGAGAACACACATGTGAGGCATTTTAATTGGAAGACTTCTGCAATGTTTTCACACCGCATTCTCGCGGTATTGGCTCCTTCAAGTGCTTGTGATGAGCACGCGTGGACGCGCTGGTCTCTTGGCGGTAAGCCTGAGAAGCATATCAGCAATGCATACCAGTTTCGAAAACCTTTTATCATTCTTTTATTACTGACTGACCCACTAAACATTTACTGAGACTATAATAAACAGGGTTTGCAAACCTCTACTGTTTTTTTTTATTTCCAAAGATGGATGCAAGTCAAGTTAGCAGTTGATGGCGCTTCATTTAGGTTAGAATGTCTGTTACAAGTGCATATTATTGACCAAAATTTTCCGATAACTTGTTATTTACAACCGATCGTCTCTTATATACGGTGTCTCTTACAAAAGAGGTCAAATTAATGAGAGAGATATACTGGTCAATCAAAAGTATAAATGTTGTCTGTTATACCCATTTGGCCGTTACATTCATGCCTCCTATAATGCTGTTCAACTGTAAACAGAACTGCCGCTTAAACGGAACAAGTCCTTCTGGCAGGATTGGTTTCGTGCTTGTATTCTGCACCCTTATTCATCTCTCATTAAATGAAACTCCTGTTAAACGGAACATATTTTCCTGGTCCCTTCAGGTTCCATTTAATGAGAATCTACTGTACTATAATTAGTCAAATTGAGAGTCTACTCTATTGTAATTCTACTCTACTGTAATTCTACTCTACTGTAGTCTACTGTAATGAGAGTCTAGTCTACTGTAATTAGTCAGGATTGAGGAAGCGCTCAGCGGGTCACATGACCGGCAAACAGCGCCGCAGTGTAAAGCTATTTCCGTCTCACGGCGGCAACGACCACGTCTCCGCTGCTACCATGGCTGCTACCCTCTGCACCAAGGCACTGCGCCGTGCTCTCTACCAAGCTGCAGAAATTAGGTGCCTTTTTCTTCTTCTAACCACTACCACTACCACCTCTGCACCGAGAAAGAAGGACTTTCTGTGACAGCTTTTTTTTTTTTTTTCCTCTCTTTCCACACGCGACCTTGAAAGGAGAAGGTTCTCTACGTGCCGAGACAGAGAAGGGAGAAGCGTGGCACAGGGGTATCGCAGATCAGCATTTCAGAGAGAGCAAACAATCTGCCACAGTCTTTTCTTTCCTTTTCTTTTCTTCTTTTCCTTCTTCGCGCGCAGCATTGAGAGGTGCCGCCGCGGGATTGGGCATGGTGCTGAGAGCATTTCTGGAGCGCGTTATGCTCGAATTTACTGTTACAAGTGCTTGCGCGTTCGAATCACAGGGCGTTTTCGCCCATTAGAATACACATAGCTTTGACAGGACCTCAGCGTGAGTTCAAATTACCCGAAAGTTCGAATTAATGAGATTCAACTGAGTTTATTTTTTGTGGCATGCATGGTCACGTCACGGTACATTGGGCCGCGAGGCGGTTTCCTTCTTTGCATGCTTATAGGTGTGCGCCCATTTGAGCATACATTACCACAAATTGTTATAATCAATATAATGAAATAATAAATATAACGAAATAATTGTGGCTCCCCTTCAACTTCGTTATAACATGGTTTGAGTGTATAGTATCCTTAACCCTGGTTTGCTCCCTGACCCACTCTGCTCTCGTCTCTTAAGGTTAATTCTTGTCTCTTAAGGGTAATAGGTTCATTTAAAGGCACCCTGCAACACTTTTTCAAGTAGCCATGCAATGGATTCACTAAATAAATTTATTGCTTCATGAATTCACCGCCGCAAACATTTTTAGAATCCGCCCAGTACAAGCGGAGTTGCAAAGATTTGTCGCAAGCTGCAATAGTATGCTTTCTTCTCGTCCTGACAAAAGCACTGGAAGCTCAGCAGGGAGAGATGCTGCGTGGAAAGATAATACGTCACGTGTGCCAGATGACCTTCAGGACTTTTTCTCTCTTTTTTTTTTCTTCGAATACGGGGATTTTCAGTGCAAATGCACCCATACTCATGGACAAGTGGCGGCTCTAACCCATGGCTGCAATGACCCATGGATACAATGGCTGTGACGAGTGATTTTTGAGCTTGTGGCATCATTTGCTGAGAAAAGGGAGCAATTTTCAGCTGACTTTGAGATTTATTGTAAATCGCAGGCCGCATGCTGCGTTATAACATTCGGCTTGCGTTTTCTCGGAAGCCTCGACTACCGATCGGCAGCGTTTCCTGACCATGCTCAAAGAAAAACGTTTATTACAGAGGAAAAAAAATAAGGGTTAGAATTAGGTGGGTGGAGCCCCTATTCCAGGACTCCACTGGCCTCAGCAGCCCACCACGCCTTGTCCAGGAGCGCCACTTGGGCCTCCTTTTTCTCGTTGGCGAGCAAGGTCTCTCACTGCTCCATCGTGAATTTGTTCGCCGAAATCTGAGGCGTACTAACTTTATCTGGCCTTATCTTACATTCCCATGTAATGTGAGCAAGTGTTGGCTGTTCTCTCCACATCACGGGCAAAAACCCGCGTATGCGGTTGGGTGCATCGCATGTTTTAAACGCAGGTGCAGATATGTATCTGTCTGCAGGCGGCACCACGCATGCGCTTCTTTTGCACTCAGCCGAGAATGGGGCGGCGAGTATCGCCAGTGTTGTCTACGCTGGTATTCCAAGATATCTCAAGGGGTGTGGGGAGCCTGGAGTAGCAAACAGGTATCTGGACAAGAGACGGTTGCTCCATGAGTGATAGCTCGAGCTGCACTGTCTGCTCTATTATTACCCATTTCCGCTATATGTCCTGGGCACCATATGATGCAGTGTTCCTTAATGATGGGTGACGCACGCAGGTACACGGCCGTTAGTGAAATATCTACAGGCTATTTGAGAGTCCGTGAGGATATAAGATTGCTGTCCCATAACATCTTTGGTGATGATGGCGAGTGCTACCATGCTACCATTTAGCCGTGTCTGCTGAGTTCGTCTTAGCTGAAGCACAGGTGGATAAACCTAGGCTGCGTATCAAACCAACAGCAGCCAATGAAAAGCCATGGATACCGCAGCGGGCGGTGTCTGTGTAGAGCGTGTCTGGGTCCGTTCTGAACAGTTTGGTGAGCTGCCAGGCTCTGGCGTTGCAATGCGCTCGGTGGCACAACGGATTCATGTTTTTCGGTATAGGAGCAATATGAATTTGGGCATGGATACGAGCGGAAAGGGGCACTAGTTCCTTGTCACTGCATTGGGGCTGTGCCAGATATCCTAAGCCACGTAATATTTCCCTACCCATGGGTGACAGGCTAAGTCTTTCTCGCTGCGAGATGAGGACCGCGGCCCTGAGCTCCTCGAAGGTGTTATAGATACCCAAGGCAAGAAGCCTATCTGTGGATGTTCCCATTGGTAGTCCGAGGGCAGCCTTATAAGCGGTACGAATGAGGGTATCCACTTGTTCAATTTCAGTCTTACTGAGCTCTTGGTAAGGGAGACCATATGTTATTCTGGTAATTACAAAGGCTTGAATTATACAAAGCGTGTCCGCCTCTCCAAAGCCTTTATGGTGATACGTCACTCCCTGAACCATGCGCGCAATTTGTTTAACAGAAGTGCGAAGAGTTCTAAGGATGTGGCCCACGTGCCTATTTTCCTGTACCCAGAGACCAAGGATACGTGTACGCGCTACCTCTCGTATGGAATGGTCACCTACTTTCAGTGCAAACGATGGTTCACTTCGATAACCCCTGTGGTGTCCGGCTGAGCGCCACATTTGATCAAGCTGATAATGCGCACGCGCATGAAACGAATAAAAAGCATGCACTGCATCTCGCCCGGGGCTTATCTGGACCCGGCCACGGAACGATAAACATGTGGCAATAAACGTCACTCGCTCCCAGGAAACTTGTCTGCTCCTCTTTCGCATGAACCGACGCTTACACAGCTGGCGACAAAGATGGAATTTCGAAGCCGTCGTTCTTCAATTTGGAAGGCAAGTGTTTCCAAATTTGGCTCATGACTTTGATCATGACTGAGGCCGAGGCAGCGGGGATGCACTTCGCCGGAAGACTAGAGCAGCTGGAACCTTTCGACGAGTCTGCCAGCGACTGGGCTTCGTACGAAGAACGCCTTACGTTGCTCCTGATTGTCAACCGTGTACCCGACAGCGACAAGGTGCACGCGTTTTGGGTGTCATCGGTCCCAAGACTTACGGGCTGTTGAATTCATTAACAGCTCCAGAACTGCCTTCTACAAAGAGTTTAGAAGTCCTCAAGAAAGTTTTGAGTGACAACCTGTCCCCGAAGCCATCCGTTATTGGAGAGCGGGCCAAGTTTCACCGGAGGTGTCAAAAGGAAGGCGAGTCCTTGTCTGAGTTTGTCACCGAGCTTCTAAACTGTCGCAAACGTGCGAGTTTGGAAGTGCACTGGACGAGTCCCTACGGGACCGCTTCATATGTGGCCTGCTACGAGAAAACATTCAGCGAGTGCTTTTCATGGAAGATAGTAAGCTAACATTCCAGAAAGCGGTGGAGCGGGCTCTGGCCATAAAAGCGGCTAAAAAGAGTGCCAACGAGGCACGCGGCAGTGACTGCGCAGTCGGCGATGTGCACAAGGTGCAAACGGAATCCCAGAAAACAAGTAAAAGCTGTTTTCGCTGCGGTTCAACAAAACACAGGAGTGAAGCAGCCCGCATGTGGACGCAACCTGTTTCAACTGCGACAAAAAAAGGGCATATCTAGAGAGCGTGCCGAAGTGGTCGCAAGAGTTCATCTAAGAAGAAGCCAGGGAAAAGGAATGTCAAGATGCTGACAGTTGTGTCGCGGAAAGCTTCGACCCTCAGTCTAAATGGCGTGTCCACGGCTAAGCTCGACCCAGTCACCGTGCAGATGACTATCGAAGGCGTCTTGGTGAACATAGAGCTAGGCACGGGTGCGGCTGCTTACGTCATGTCAATGACTCAGTTCTGTCAGCACTTACCCTCAGCCATCCTGGAGCCCACTTCAGTAAAGCTTCGTACCTACACAGAAGCACTGGTACGACCCCAGGGGGTGTTCTCAGTCAATGTGCAGCACGACTAACATTTGGTGTGTCTTCCGCTATACGTCGTGGACCAAAAGGGACCACCTCTACTGGGCCGAAAGTGGCTACACACCGTCCCACTGGACTGGGCAAAAATCTGAAACCTGAATAACGTTTCAAGGTCAGACACAACCCATATCAGCGTAAAAAATAGGCTCGACGCATTGTTGGCGAAGTACCAACCCCTTTACAAAGACGAGTTAGGCACGATAACGGAAGAGCGTGCCGAACTATTTCTTAAGCCTCATATGAAGCCGAGATTCCTAAAGTTCAGGTTCCCTTTGCATTGCAAAAAGCTTTTTACGAGGAGTTGGCTAAAATGAAGAAACTAGGGATTATATCGCCAGTTACGACATCGGAATATGCTATGCCGGCAGTACCGGTAATCAAGCAAGACGGCAGCATAAGGATTTGTGGCGACTACAAGACGACCGTTATCCCGTGCCTTGGTGTCGACCGCTACCCATTGCCGAAGGTGGAAGACCTGTTCGCAGCTTTGTCGGGAGGTAAGCATTTCTCAAAGATTGATCTCAATTGGGCCTATCAGCAAGTGGTTAGGTCAAAGCCATTGAAACAATACCGCACGTTAAATACGCAGAAAGGATTGTTTGCGGTTCATCGACTCGCATTTGGAATATTATCCACACCCGGTATTTTCCATAGAACAATAGACACCATGCTGAAAGGCTTACGCGGGGTTTGCTGCTACCTGGACGACATCTTGGTGACTGGTAAAGACAGGAAGGAAAACTTCATGAATCTAGAAGCTGTGTTAAAACGACTTCTTGAAAGAGGCATCCGCGTCAAGAAGGAGAAATGTTCGCTTTTCCAGCAGGAACTACGCTAGCTTGGTCACAGAATCACCGCCCAAGGCATCTCGGCAATGACAGAGAAGCTTGACGCACTCCTCAAGGCGCCAGCCTCTAAACACAAACAGCAACTGCAGTCGTTCCTGGAAGTCGTCCATTTCTATGGCAAGTTCCTTTCTAACCTAGCAACGGTAGGATAACCATTTTTCATGTTGCTGCGTACAAACTCCCCGTGGTGCTGGGATAAGCTCTGCCACGAAGCATTCACAAAGATTATGAGCTTGCTAGCTTTTCCGCCAATTTTGGCACACTATGACTCGTGCAAACCGTTGCAGCTGTCATGCGATGCATCACAATATGGTTTAGGCGCGGTTCTTTCTCATGTTTTGGATAATGGCAGCACGAAGCCAATCGCTTTCGCATCGCGGACATTGACCGATATCGACAAAAAATACAGCCAGCTTGAGAAAGAGGCCCTTGCAATAACATTTGGTGTTACAAAGTTCCATTTCTACATTTATGATTCTTCGTTCACACTAGTGACCGACCATAAACCGCTTCAGACCATCTTAGGCCTGACAACCGGCATTCCTATCATCGCAGCAGCACGTTTGCAGCGCTGGGCTGTCACACTATCAGCTTATCGGTATTCTCTCATCTTCAGGTGCTCAAGCGAGAACGATGAAGCCGATTTGTGCTCACGCCTCCCGCTATCAATTGTGGAAGAGGAAACACAAGAACGAGAGGAAACCTTCTATTCATTGCAGCTGCAATCGATGCCAGTTTCGAGCCAAGACGCGTGAACAACAGCTCGGGACCCGTTGCTTTGTAAAGTGATGGATTTTGTTGTTGCGGGGTGGCCGTCGTCTGTGACTGAAAAAGATTCGAAGCCTTTTTTTGACAGACACAACGAGCTCACAGTTCACCAAGGCATGTTTGGGATGCGAGTGATCGTGCCGGCAAAGTCGCGCAGCTTGCTGCTGGACGAATTCCACGAAGGGCACCCAGGCGTCGTGCGCAGCAAGTAACTGGCGCGGAGCTACGTGTGGTGGCCGTCGATCGAGGTGGACCTCCAGCATCGTGTCAAGGGTTGCGTAAGTTGTCAAGAACAACGTAACGAACCATGCAAACGCCCTTTCACCCCTGGTCTTGGCCAACAGCGCCGTGGCAGCGCGTACATATAGATTTTGCTGGCCCCTATTTGCACTAGATGTTTCTTGTAGTCATGGACGCGCACTTCGAGTGGCCGGAAGTGTTGTTTATGCGCTCGACTGCAGCAGACGTTACCGTTGACAGATTGGGAGAACTGTTTGCGCGGTTTGGTTTCCCTAAAAGGACTGTCACTGATAATGGCCTGCAGTTCATCTCAGAAGAGTTTAAGCTTTTTGTCTAAGAAATGGGCTGTCGTCACGTATTTACAGCACCGTATCATCCCAGCTCAAATGGGCTTGCAGAGTGTTTTGTTCAGACACTTAAAAATGCTCTACGTAAACCTACTGGAAAGTACACGTTACATTAGAGACTACAAAAGTTTTTGCTTGTTTGTTGCAACGTGCCTCATGCGACAACTAAGGAGTCACCAGCAAACTTGTTGCTACATCGTCGGCTGCGAAATAGACTCGACGTTGTCAAGCTAGAAGTGCGCGGAAGGGTTGCATATATTGTAATTACTCGAATCTAACGTGCACCTTTTTTCCGGTTAAGCGAGTTCATAAATCGCATGCGTGTTAGAATCGAGTACGAAAAAAAAATTAATACGGTCATTCTAATGCCATCGGCATTCCAAAGTTGCCACCCCTACATGTGTCGGCATGGCGCGTCGGCCATTTCTAGCCTATGTGTTTCCCATGTGCGGAACTTCGTATGTGTGCTGAAGAGTTCGTCATCTTGGTGTGCATTGGCATCGACGGCATGTAAGGGCCGACTCCAAAAACTCGACGAGTGCACCACTGTGCCGCTTATAAAAGAAATTTCATCGCGTGTGCCGAAACGGACGTAAATCGGGCTGCATCGCGGTCGTTCGGAGTTCCCGAAACGTGCGTGCGGGACTGGCGGAAACAAAAGCAGAATATTGTCGACAGCAAAGATTCACGCAAAAGCTTCAGAGGACCACAGCAGGGTCTGTTTCCGCAAATTGAAGAGCTGCTCGGCGTGTATGAGATTGAGCAATGAGCGCCACAGCGGCCCGTGACGACAGAACTGCTCCAAGTGCAGGCTATGCAGTTAGCCTTAGAAAAAGGGCTGATGCGAAGCCAGTTTAAAGCGAGCAGGTGCTGGCTAACTAACTTTATGAAGAGGAAAGGATTTTCCCTCCGAAGGGGAACATGCATATGCGAAAAGTTTTGCGGAAGAGTACTGATGAAAAGCTTCGCAGTTTTCAGAGGTTCGTCCTAAACTTGCGGCGCAACAACGGCTACCTGCTCGAGCAAATCGGGAATGCCGATCAGACGCCTCTTTACTTCGACATGCCTGGCACCACAACCGTCGAGAAGAGAAGGGGGCGAAGCAAGTTCGCACGCTGAGATCGGTCCACTGGTAAAACTACAGTGACGGCAATGCTCTGTTACACGTCATATAGGGCACAAGCTTCGCCCGTACCTCATATTTAAATGGAAGACGCTCCCGAAAGGAGTCGTTTTTTCGAGTGGTGCGATCGTGCGGGTCAGTGAGAAAAATGGGTGCGCGTTGCAATCGATGTCTTACGTTTTTTTTTTTTTTTCGTCGTGGAAACCGAGTGCGCGTTACAATAGAGGGCGCAGGTATAATCGAGTAAATACGGTAATCAGTTCAAGAAAACCATGGCTCGCCCACATCGTGATCATGACATAGCAGTCGGTGACCGAGTGAGGGCTCGCAATTATCGTGGCAGACCCAAATGGGTCTCTGGCATTGTGGTAGAGCAGTCAGGCCCTTTGTCTTTCACCGTTCGTGTTACCACTCCAAGGGGCAGTTTCACCTGGCCTCGTCACAAGGACCAGCTGCTCGAGCGAACCACAAACCCAGACTGCGAGGCATCGGACCAGGAGGGATCAAAGTACCAGGTGGTTCAGCCGAGCGTCGACCCAGGGACATCCTGCACTCCTACCCACAGTAGTCCTGACGTTTCACAAGACATTCAGACGGCGGGTGCGAGGCGCTACCGTTGAGAGACCGTCAACCACCTGAGAGATATCAAGCTGGAGTTTAGCTTGGTAGAGTGTAGCCAATATAAAAGGGGAGGGATGTGGTGTCCGGCTGTGCGCCGCATTTGATCAAGCCGATAATGCGCACGCGCATGAAACAAATAAAAAGCTTGCGCCGCATCTCGCCCGGGGCTTATATGGACCAAGCCATGGAACGATGAACATGTGGCAATAAACGTCACTCGGTCCCAGGAAATTTGCTCTTCTTTCGCACGAACCGACACTTACACAACAACACCTACCATGCACCCGAATAAATTCAAATTTTTCCAAAGAGCAACTCATAGCACAGCTTCTCCGCAAAGAGATGCACTGTCTGAGCTGCTTCGTGAAGAATAGTTTCCTCGTGGCCGTGAGAGCCTCAGGTCACCCACAGGGTTATATCATCGGCATACAGGGCGTGTCCCAAGTCTGGTATAGACTCGAGCTGTCGGGCAAGGCGCGCCATCCCAACATTAAAGGGTAAAGGAGATGACATAGCGCCTTGAGGCGTTCCTCTATATGGCATTTGAAAAGCTGATGATCTAATGTCTCCTAAGCCTATTGTTGCAGTCCGATCACTGAGGAAAGACTAGATATAGCGGTATATTTTTTCCCCACAGTTGGAGGAGCTGAGCTCCTGCAAGATGAGGTTGTGGCCAATGGCATCGAACACACTTTTTAGGTCGAGAGCAACCAAGATGTGTTCCATGCTCGAGAGAATGTCGCGTACTATTTCATCCTGAAGCCGCAGGAAAATGTCTTGTGTTGAGAGGTTGTGGCGGCAATCATACACGTAGTTAGTGTTTACGTGCACCCTCAAGCAAACGTTTTATACGCAGAGTTGGCTGCAGTGTGTAGATCTGACCATGATCCCATAATTATATGTGGTGATTTTAACGCGCACCATGAAGTGTGGGGTAGTGAGCGTTGTAGTGTAAGGGGATCTGCTATAGTAAAAATATGCGAAGATTATGGTTACACTATACTAAATGATGGTTCTCCAACGTTTCTACGGGGGCATAACTACTGCAGCGTACTAGACATTACTGTGTGCTCCTCTGAATTAGCGGCTGGAGCAGACTGGACTGCAGACGCTGACACAAGAGGAAGTGACCACTCGCCAGTATTCATATATCACCCAAAGTTGAAGAAAACAAGAAATAACCGCACAACAAGAATTACAAACTGGGCAATCTTTCGAGAACTACAGAGACAAAATCTTGAACCCTGTTCTGACGCAGAAACGTATGCATCTAAGATAAAAAAATTTCTAACAAAAGCAACTCGTACAGTACCCATTCCAGATGGGTATTCGGGTGTTGACGCTGAGTATGAGAGGCTTCGGGCAATACGACGCCGATCTGAAAGAAGATATCGCAGGTCAGGTAATTTAGAAGATTTCAAGGTTGCACAGAAAGTACACACTACAATGCGTAACCAACTGCAGAAGCTTTCAACCAAAAGGTGGCAAGATTTATGTGCCTCACTTTCCCCATTTACCTCGGCGACTCAACTGTGGAACATGGTACGCGCCCTCCGACAGCCAGTAGTCCACTCGAGACCACTACAGGCTCTAGCGCTGTCTCGAGGAGTTAGCGAACGGGTGATTGCCGAAGAATTTTGCGATCTTATACTGAGAAATGGAGAGACCGCCCAAACGAGCGAATATAAATTCTCAGCAGAATCAGCTTCGGCGGTTGTAACAAAGTCCTCTGCGATCAGTTCATCAGATCTGGATGACAGCTTCACACCAGAGGAGCTCCAATATGTGTTGTCTTCAGTAAAACGAACAAGTTCACCAGGAACAGATGGAGTTACATACGCTGCTCTTGCTAATTTGTGCAAAAAAGGAAAATTACACCTGTTGGACATCTATAATAAAATTTGGCAAGAAGAAAAAGTTCCAGAAAGTTGGAAGATATCAAAAGTAGTACCGTTGCTAAAGCCAGGGAAGAGCCCTATGCAGTTGGACTCGTTTAGGCCGGTTAGTTTGACAAGTTGTTTTTCAAAAGTGATGAAAAAAATGATCAATGAACGAATTTTATGGTGGCTAGACATGAAAAAAACTACTACCAGAAAGCATAGCCGGCTTCAGAAGAGGTAGATGCACAATGGACTGCATTCTGGATTTGGTCACAGATGTGGAAAACCAACGAACGCAAGGAAACATCACTGTCGCTGTATTCCTTGATGTCCACCGAGCATACGACACAGTGAGTCACGTTCACGTTCTGGAAGGCCTGGCGTTACAGGGATTCAAGGGCAAGGTACTGCGTTGGATCGCTGACTTCCTGAAGCACCGGAAAATTTTTGTTGTTACGCAGGAGGGCCCAATGTCAGAACATGTCGTCAACCAAGGAGTGCCACAGGGCAGCGTACTAAGCCCTACTCTCTTTAATGCAGTCATGGCGCAGCTCCCGTATAATCTTCCACCCAACATCAGATGTTCAGTATATGCTGATGATATAAGTATATGGACGTCTGGTCCATCGTTTTCGGATATACAACAAACTCTACAAGAAGGATTGGATAATGTAGACCATTTTCTAAAACAAAGAGGTATGGCACTGAGTCTGGCCAAAACAGCCATACTTCCGTTGACATTAAAAAGACCTGGAAATTTCCAGATTGTTCTGCAAAATCAGCCTATTAAAATGGTTAAAACTCGTAAATTCTTGGGAGTAATTTTAGACCGGAGACTAACATGGTCGCCTCATGTCCAGTCCCTGGAACAAAAAGTGAATCAGGCCATTCGAATCCTCCGGCATCTCTGCGGGGCCAAATGGGGTGGTACTACAGAGTCGTTATTAGCCCTACATGTTGCCTGGATACGCCCCATCGTAACTTACTCACTGCCCCTGCTGCACGGACTCCCAGCCTCCACCGAAAGGAGACTTCACTTGTTATTGGCAAGGAGCTTGAGGGTATGTCTGGGTTTACCACGGTCAACTTCCAGTGATTTAGTGTATGCGGAGGCTCGAGAGCCACCTTTGGCAGTACTGCGAACTAAAGAAACATCTCGAAATTTATTTAGAATTTTCACGCAACATGAAAGTCATTTTTTATCTGGTGCACTAACACAAAGAACGGCAACGAGACTACAGGATACTATATCATCATTTCAAGCAGTAGTACCAGAATTTAAACAATGGAAACCTTCAAAACCACCTTGGACGCTGCCACTTCTCAACGTTATCCGTGAAATAGACGGCATAGAGAAGAAAGCAGCCATGGCACCTCTAGTAGCGGCACAGTTGGTACTTCATCAGCTTCATGTAATGCATAATGAAAAAACGAAGATATATACAGATGGATCATGCACAGAAGAAGCGTCAGCCTGTGCGGTCTTTATACCCGAAATTCAGGAAAAGAAGATGTACAAATTATCGCACAAATCTTCATCGACGGCAGCAGAATTGGTGGCTATCTTTGAAGCAGTTAAGCTTATCTGCGAGAATCCAGATCCACGAAAATGGGTGATATGCACTGATAGCAAACCTGCTCTTCAGCTAATCAGAAATGTGAGATCACCTTACAGAAATGGTGAAATACCACAATGTATCGCAGAAACTGTGGAATATGCCTCATCGCAGGGTCACAACATCGTATTCCAATGGATACCCAGCCACATTGGAATAAAGGGAAATGAAGATGCTGATAGTCTCGCGAAGAAAGCAGTGAAGGAAGGACGGGATTGCACAATCCCTATATCTGGGACGGATATTCGACATTTTATATCGCAAGGAGCTAACCATTGTTCGATGGAGAAGTGGTTTGAGAGCCCTAAATCAAAGGAAACGGTACTTTATGAAGTTGATCCACACAGAAAGTTTTCCATAGCGACAGACCTTCCACGACACCTAGAGACATTGATCCACCGACTTAGATTGGAAGTAGCATACACAAACAGCTTCCTGCACAAGATACATCGATCCAACTCACCGGAATGCCATTGTGGTCATGCAGAAGAAAATGTTCGCCATATTCTTTTGGAGTGCATTAAATACACGAAAGAAAGAGAAAAATTAAAGAACAAATTAGCAAGTTTGGACAGACGGCCCCTCACAATAAAGAAACTACTTGGACCATGGCCTGAGATGCATCTTCAGAAAAAGGCAATAATCTTCCTGACAGACTTTTTAGTGGAGACCGGACTGGACAAGCGCCTATGACTGACAGCCAGAAATGAGTATTATGTAAAGTGTGGTCATGTATATACTGGCATTAGAGTAGTAAGGTGTGCGTGAAAGTAGTTTATGACTGTGTGAACTGCGTGAAGAAAACTGTGTATTGACATGTTATTTGAACTGGTTTCAGTGTGCTATTATGTGTTTTTTTTTCCTTTTCCGTATTGTTAATTTTTGGGTACCGTTCTGTATTATTACTTTATTTTTCGCTGCAGAACTCTGTGATATGGAGTAGCCGTGGCAATAGGCTCCTCAACCTCTCCACAGCAAAACAGTTAAAACAACAACATACACGTAGGTAGAGAAAAAAACCTGTTCCTCGAGATAGTGTGATAGGCACGTGTGAATGACTTTCTCGAAGAGCTTGCTGAGGTAGGATGTGAGCGAAAATCGGACGGAGATTCTGTAAAGTGGGGATCTTCCCATGCTTGGGAATTAGTATGATTGAGACCTCTTTTCGTTCTGACGGAACAATCCCAGGCTCACAAATGTGCTCATCAAAATACCGGACTAGTTCATCGAGGCAGTCATCAATAAGGTTTCGTAACATGGCGCTAGTAACTCCATCGAGTCCTTGTGTTGTATTAGATTTAGTAGATTGTGCGACGGAAAAAATTTCAGCCCTTGTGATAGGTTCATCCAGTGCTGCATTTGGCGTGCCCTCATATACAAGCGTGCGTGGCGAGCTGCCGGCGTCACGCATGTATGTCGAATGCAGAACTTTCAAGAGCTGTTCCTCTTTGCCTGCGAAAGAACTTGCCAACCTCTGGATCGTCCTGGACACCGTAGATTTAGTGCTGCCAGGGTCGAGCAAACTTCGCAAAATAGCTCATCTTTTTGCCGTGCTTAAGGTATTTCTCATCGAGTCGCAGAACTGCACACATCTTTCCGCTACAAGTTTACCAGCATATTTGTTGGCATGCTCCAAAACTTCTGCGATTTTTAGACGCAGTTTACGACTGAGGCGCTGGCGCTTCCATTGCTTAACTAGGCTGCATCTACTTTCCCACATATGAAGGAGATGCCGGTCAACAACCGGAGCGTCCGATATAAGGACTATGCGTTTCGAAACAGAACCATGCGCATCACGCAAATGACTTGCCCATGCTTTGACATCCTCAAGGGTGTTTTGTGGTAGAGGAATTTTTCTGTATTTTGAACAGTCCGTTATCGTCACCTGGCTGGTAGTACGATGAACCTTTGAAGAGGCTATGGACACACTAATGATGTAGTGGTCGCTGGCTAATATTTCCTCAAGGTTAGTCCAGGTGGGGTCAGGTGAGTTTAACGTGAATTGCAAGTCGGGAGAAGTGTCAGCACTTACACTGTTTCCGAGCCGCATAGGTACTTTGGGAAGTGTGATGAGATGAAGCCAATAATTCCCTATAGCTTTTTCTAACAAATTCCCTTTTAGAGAGTCCCGTCAATATCCTCAGCTTGTGTGAGGGGCGTTGAAATCACCTAGGAAAACCGAGGCTCTCCTGCTTGCGCAAAAGTAAGACAGCCCCAGCAACCAGTGCTTCAAAGTGTGCCACCTTTTTTGGGGGGCGGGCAATACACATTTACAATAAGCATGCTGGCTTTTCTGCGCTTACGTGCATAAATCTCAATGATTTGGTGAGAAGTTGAACATCCTGTGATGCAATGTACATTCGATGAGATATCCTTAGCCACCAGCATTGCAATTTTCCAGAAATCTTTATTGGATAAGGAATAATAACCCCGTAGCGTGACTGGATTTGCACCTGTTTCCTGCAGACAAATAATATCTGGCTTAACTAGTGTTGTTTTTTGTGAACTGATGAAGAGCTGTCGCACGCTTATGAAAGGTGCGGCTGTTCCAATGCCAGATCTGAAAATGATTTACTTGTGTCTGTCTATTACATGGTAGATTACCGTAAAATTCCGAGCAAGCATTCTTACCTGAGCAAGCGCCCCCGCCCCCCCCCCCCCCCGCCTAATTTGGAGAATTTGAATTTGCTGCCCACTTCCGAGCAAGCGCCCCCTATGAAAACTGGCGCCCTTGCTCAGTCTCTAGCCATTGCTGGATCTAGTCATAGCCGTTAGGCTTGGCGTGTGATCGGTGTGTTAACGTAGCCAGTTGGTATTTGTTCGTCATTCCTCGTGGTCAACTTTGATGCACAATGCCATCGGTGCGTTCTTATACTGTTGCGAAGAAAATTGAGGTGGTTCAATGGCATTGCCAAGGTAAAAGCAATGCGCATGCGACCTCACGGCACTTCAACATTGATCGCAGGATGATTCGCGAGTGGGACAGCAAATATGTAGCCTTGCTGCCACAAAACTTCGGCAAGTCGAAGTCACGACGCAAGCTGAGCAACGGTGCTCCCGCATTAAGCAAAGAGGTCGACGATGCCCCCTTCGAGTTTTTGACAGAGAGCGCTGTACCAGGCATGCTGTTAGCAACAAGTTGCTTGCTGAAGAGGCTGTGTGCGAAGCCGAGAGCCTGCAGCTCGAAAACTTTGTAGCGTCGCACCATTATATTGCAGGTGGAAGAAGCGTTTCGGCATCTCCATGCGACAGGCAACGAATGAAAGCCATAAGGCGCCGGATGACTACGCAGAAGAAGCGCATGCCTTTCGGTTGTCCGTGAACGAGCTGCGATTGATGCACGACTACACGCCTTTTAATATGGTCAACATGGACCAGCCAATGGTTCGCATTGACTGCCCGGCATCTCGAACAAACAACATCATCGGGGAAAGTTCTGTCCAGATCACCAATACTAGATGTGCAAGGAGAGGATTCACAGTCACGCTCGCTGCCTGCACGTCAGGCCACAAACTTCTGGCCTTCGTTATTTTGAAGAAGCCGAGCGGCAGGATTCCAACGAAAGCTTTCACAAAAATCCGTGTACCAGGTGGGCTTCTATTACTTTTTTTTTTCCTTGTTAGTGGAAGGTAGCGAGATCACGCTATATTATTATTTTTTTTATATAGTGAACGTTCATGTGGCAGCATCAAAGAACGAGTGGATGACATCCCAAAAATTCCTGGAGTGGCTGTCAAGAGTGCTGGGTCTAAACACCGACGACGTTAGGCGGTTGTTGGTATTAGACCAAGCTCCTATTCACAAAACACAGGCAGAAAAGAATGCCGTGGAGGAGCAAAATACAGACATTGCATACGTGCCGGTTGGATTCACAAGTCTATTTCAGCCAACCGACGTGTACTGGAACCGGTTTTTCTAAGCCAGCCTTCGAAGGAGCTAGGAGGAATTCATGCACTTTGCAGGAAGAACTTCGAAAGAAAATCTGCGAAAACCGCCGCGTCAGGACGTACTAAATTTTGTGGCCGCAGCATGGGACGCTGTACCAGAGGCGACCATTATTCAGAGTTTCAAGGGCTGCAAAATATCGAATGCACTGAATGGATCGGAGGAGGGCCTCCTACATGGCCGGTTGTCTGGCGTTGGCGACATTCGTCCAGAACATCCTGAGGAACTGCAGGCTGAATGCTACAGCCTGTTGTTTGACACCGACTCTGACGGGTCCTTTGATGGATTTGAAAGTGAATAAACAATCATCAAAAATTTCCCAATAAAGCTTTTGTTCACTCTGTATATCGCTCTAAGAAGCCTTTATCATTGTTTAGAAAAGAAAAAACACCGACCGGCTGCCATCTTGAATTTTGCAGCACTTCCGCGCAAGCGCCCCCTCCCCTTTACCTCGGTCATTATCTCCACCTACTGGGGAGGGGGAGCACTTGCGCGGAATTTTACGGATAGCAGCGGTTTTCGCGATGTGCGCCTGTTTCGACCGCCAGCTTACCGCAAACCTGTGCTAGCATTCATGCGTTACTTCTTCACGTTACTTTTACTTTAGTGACACATTTATCGACATAACTTTAAGATTCTGAAATTCAGAATATATCTGCTTCTGAAAAGCTTGCATGCTTGCAAGTTACAGCATAATTTGTGTGAGGGCACATTCAAGTGACCTTGAGGACATTTCATTTTGGCCCGAACCATGGGCTGGTGTGATCAGAGACCACGTGTGGGGTTTGTTTGTGACGAGCTTGGAGGGACGCCATCTCTGTCTTAATTAAAACCAGACTCTCGAGAAAGAGTTTGTTCTCGGCTATAATTCGCTGGTATTCTGGATTGTTAGTGATAGGAGCAGAGGGAGACTCTACAATTGCTCGCCTTACCTCCTTCGAACGAGGCGACCTGGGTCGGCCTGGAGCCTTGCCTTTGCGGCTTCGGGGAGAGCGGGATCTAGCGTGTTTTTGTGGTTCAGAAGGATGCTTCTTCTGAGACCTTGACCGAAACCTCGACTGGGACCTCGACCAGGATCTTGACCGGGACCGGGACCGGGAGGACGGCTGCAACTTTGTCTGGGATGTTGTCGCAGACTTTGATATTGAGTAAGAACATTAGAGTCGGGTCTATCAATGGCAGGTGGAAGACTGGGCCAGTCCATGTCCAGGTCTTCGGCGTCCAAGCTGAACCATCAGAGATGCTTCTTCGTCTTTGTCATAGCGTGCCCTAGTGGCAAGTTCTGTGTTTGCTCGTTGAAAGTGTTCTAGCGAGTGTGAGCATTCGTGACTGGGAACAGGGTCTCGCATGCCACAAATGTGACACGCTGGAGTGTCAAGTTGAGGGCATACGTCAGATCTATGGCCAACGTGGTAAATACACTTTGCACACTTGCATGGTGTTCTTGTATGGGTAGCAACAGAGCTCATCGCCATGGTAATAGATGCAGCATGGCACTTGTCCACTGTAAAAGGTGATTACCGCGGTCTTAGAATCACCGAGCATGTGTGCATGTAGGACTTCCCCGCCTTGTGTGCACACCCGGAAATTCGCCTTGCAGCTCTTCGGATAGGGTGTGTGGCTGAAGTCCATGTATCACGCCTCGGGTGGCTCCCTCCCATTGACTGCATGCGGCCGTCTATTTACGATCAAACTGGCGATGCGACTGACTTTCTCAGACCTCTCGGTGCGGTGTAGAGACTACTGAAGATGTTCGACCCAGGCATATTGCGAAGCCAAAATTGCTCAGTTGTAATCAAGCCTTCCCATGTGGCTATCACCACATTGGGGAGCGTCGGGCTTGTGAGATTTTTTACGAGAAGGCCCTGGTGCGGCCTCACTATGACCTTGAAATCGTCCCTCCGAAGAGGTGAAAATCTGCGATACTTCGGCTTCCTGCGCAGACACTCCTGGGTTCGCCCGTCAGGGGGTCGCGGCTGGATAGCAACGCCGGCGTATTTAGCAACGCCGGCGGATAGCAACGCCGGCGTATTCGTTAAGCGTATTTTGCTTGTGCTTGCAAGCGTGTGCCTTTCGCTGACGCAATGTCAGTGCTACCTGCCAGTCTCCATCCAGCTCCCACTGCCTGGGACTGCCGGCGTCCAATGTATTCGAGTCTCGTGTGTCTGCCTTTCAAAAGTCTATGCCATTGACGTCGTCACGGCCCGCGTCTAGAGCCGCAGTGATGGAGGCGGCCATCAGCCGCTTTGGGCCTCGTCGAGGCGCTAGATGCGTCGCTGCTGCCTTCTCACCATTAGGCTTCACACTTGACCTGGTACGACCAGGGTCGTAATAATGAGAAAAGCACGTTCTCATCAACAAGGATGGTATCCAAAGGTGTCAAAAAGTACGATATTCACATCACAGCCAAGAAAAGCCTGCCGCACACAGAAAAATGACCAAAAAAACTGAAAGTTGTGGAGCTCCATGCGAGCACATCGGCACTCTTTGGCACCCCAAGCGGCCGCCAACTATGCTTAAAAATGTTGCAGGAGGCCCCTTTAAAGTTCAAGTGGGGCTTCTTGGCAGAGCAGATTTCCCCTGTAAAATTGTTTTCACGGCTTAGCACAACTATACTGCAGTGAAGCCACCTTTACAATAGTTACCTACATGCGTTTTAATATACATTAATTCGTTCATTGCAAATACTTCAAAATTTTTTATAGTTTAAATTCGAATCGAAGCGAATTTGAATACTCTACTATTCATTCAAATATTCGAAGCATTCAAATATTCGCACAAGCCTACTACATTACATTCTAGGTGTATGTGATAAGCATTCTCAAAATGTTTTCGGCGGGACCTTAAGGGGCTGCCACCATTAGCTTATGCTTTGAATGTGCTGTGCATGGGTTCCGTGCTGGTGTAATATTTTGTTCCAGGGCGCCTGCAGTGGCATGCAAGCACAGGCATTTCAGCGGACTTACCCTGTGTGTCAAGACCCATGCGCCCCGCTCGCCCCACCATCTGGTGGTAGGAGAGGGAATCAATGGGTCGCCCCTGGAAGTTGGTCGACCGGATAATGACCCGCCGAGCCGGAAGATTCACTCCAGAGGAAAGAGTCGTGGTGGCCACCAGGGCACGGATGGTGCCTTCCCGAAACGCTGACTCCAGCAGGTCACGCTCCTCCATCGTCAGGCCTTTGGCGACACAAAAGGAGAAAGGTAAAACATGCATCAGTGTCACAACACATCACCATAGCTGCTTCTCAAATCAATTAATTAATAATTAAATAGGCACCCATCAATTTAAACGTATGTGGGATTAAACGTTTCCAAGATTACTCAGCATGATAACAGTAATATTGACACAGTTGCGGAGCACAAATTGCTCAATCAAACAAGGACAACAAAGAGGACACCACACTGTATTGTGTCCCTCTCCCCTTACATAACATCGAGCTGTTGTTCCACCCTGCCAACTGCACAGCAAAAATACAGCCGCTTAACCAAGGTGTGATTATGTCGCTGAAGGCAGGTTACCGCAAGCGCATGAATGACAGGCTTCTTCTGCTCAACATGAGGTTGAAACGAGACATCGATGTTGACTTGTACGCTGCCCTCGAAATGCTTCGAGCGGCGTGGATGAGTGTGACGGCGACCACGATTGCAAATTGATTTCGACACGCTTCATTTGCCGCCACACCAGATGCCATCATTAGACGAGCCCTCTGTGCCGGACGGTTTCGCCACATCGGACGAAGTCTCGGCATCATGGACGGCACTTCGTGAAGCCGGTGTCCTGCCCGACAGTGAGTTGTTCTGCGACTATGTGAGAGCGGACACGGAAGTGGTGGCAACGGAACAGCTCCCCGATGACGACATTGTGCACGCTGTCAACGATCTGGATGACACCAGTGACAATGACTCTGTCGATGAACAGGAGACCACCGTGCGGGAGACCAAAGTGCCGGCAATGTCGGAGGCGTTAGACACAGTGTACGTACTGCGTCGCTACTTCGGCACTCATGAGGGCTGAGAAGATGACTTGAACATTGCAGCTGCAGCTGAGTGAGCCATCATTTGCATTAGGAAGATGCACCAGCGTCCGATTACGAACTTCTTTGCAACTAAATCTGTTTGAAGTGCAATAAAATAAGTGCATGACATTTCCTGTTTATTTGCGGAATGCGGTTATTTTGTTTCATACAACCATGAAGCGAGATACTATTTCGCTCGTTATTTGTTTTGGGCGAGTACAGTGCATAAAATTTGCAGTAAATGCCCTCTACGGCTAAAACGAAATATTGGTTATAATGAGCGAATTGCAGCGGCCTTCCAATTTCAATAAAACGAGGTTTAACTGTATTAGTAGTAATAAGGCTGAAGGTGACGGACGAAATGCACAATAAAAGACACTTGACTCAATCACACGATTTAAACAAGAGGGAGCATCCTGAGCGCAAGCCAAAAGTCGAGGCTATGTGGGCAAAAAACACAAACATTAAAAAAAGCTATGAAAACGTAATATGTACAGTTAAACCTGGATATAACGAAATTGATGAAGTCTCGGAAAATTTCGTTATAAAGAGGATTTCATTATATGCAGGTTCGGGACAAAAATTTGAAAAATAAACGTGCAAATTAAACAAGAGGGGTACTGAAGGAGAGCTAACCCAAAGCACATATTTTACAGCAAGAAAACTGACTATTATTGCGATAGCCATAACATAGATACCCTCAGCATGATTTTTTCGTAGCCGCCATGTTCCGTAACAAGTCCAAATCGATAAGATGCCCCCGCGCATCGTAACTTTCACGAGCGGGTAAAAGCGCGCCAGTGCTGCTAAAGCAGAGATCACATCAGTCAGCCCATTCCTATCACCCGAAATGTGCATAGGATAACCCCACGTGTTAGAACTGCCGTCGAATGCTGAAACAGAGAGTAAACCACCTGTCTTGAAAGAGCATGAAACAACACGGGGAGGGCGGGGGGCATCGATCGAGTAGCATTATTGAACTTGCATTTTAAGGGTGGTAACGATCACTGTCACGCGCTTTTTCGGCGATTAAATCAGTGTGCGTTTAATGCGAAAAGACTGTGTGAAAAGAGCACTTCTCCCTGGTGAGGCCGTACTTGCTCACACCAGCATTTTGTAGGAGTTCCGCGATATCCGATTTAAAAGAGTTGGCTGCAGCCCTACTTCATATACCACTACAATTTCTCACTATTGCGTTTATTGCATTGCATTCAACGTGCCATCGTGTCGCCAGAACTAATCAGCTAATCGCGAAAGCTACCAGCCAGCGATTTCACGGCGCAACAGGGAAGCGCGTGACGAGAAGACCTACGAGGAACTGTTGTCATCGTGGTCTTGGAGAGTTTCTTTTAACGCCTCATCTGGCATTTCCTTGGTGACGACGACACCGTTGTCCGAAATTGAGAAAAATCACAGTTTCGCCACAAGCGCAATGCAATTAATGACTGCAATAGCAACAACTTTGAATGTAACGCTAAGAACGGCAAGCACGCACAAATGACACACGAAAACAATTCACAAAACGAGAGCAAGCTAACAACATTTACCGCTCGACACTTAACGTGCCATTTAAACAAAAACGAGGCACGAAACGTAGTCACAGGTACAGATATGAGTGCCAACTAACAAGTGCCCCAGCAGTTACTTCGCAGTGTTTGAAAAGCACACTCTTTTCGCAAACGGCGCCTGTCCAGCGAGCTAAGTAATCTTTGTGCGCCCGGCTACTAAACGCAATCGTTCCAGTCAAAGTCAAAGGCGCTGTTTTCGCCGCCGAAGAATAAGCGCGTGCGTGCACATGCACCTAACCCCCCCCCCCCCTCCCTTCTATTCGTGGGGCAAAGTACGCGTGGGAGATAAGCGTGCTTCAGCGCATTGTGACGAGCTGGGTGCCGAGCGCAGGCGACTTTTTTTTTATTGAGTTTTCATATTGAATATGTACATATACGGTGAATCACCGCTGCGGCGGCAATGGCAATAAACCAGCCGGGACTGTCCGCATAAATGCTATGGTAAAAAAAAAGCAAACCTGAACGTTGTCAGAGGCCACACCATGCATGTGCAGTGAAACTATGCACGCGCGCACGCCGTCGAAAACGAAGAGCGAACGACACGGACACAGACACGGATACCGCGGAAAACTATTGGGTAAAGCGCCCTCCATATGCAGCACCGCCCCACATATGTGACGCTAGCGAAAGCGTGACACTGCCAAGGTGCAAAAGTAGTTTTCTTTCTTTTTTTTTATTTTTGTCTTCAAGTGGGTTGGGGGGGGGGGGCACTCACGCATGCGCCCGGAGAGGCGAGAACGGCAGCGACGCCAGCTCGTTGGGTTCAGGTAGAGTGTACTGTAGTGCAAGCCCACCCGCCCGCTCGCCTCGCACATCGCACTCACCTGCGCGCAATAACGAATGCTTGCTCTTGCCTGGTGTGCCATGCGCACCTCGCCGCTTCGCGCTTTGTTGGCGGCAGGGCAGCCGCGGAAGATGCATGCTCATAACAAAATTCGGAGCAAAATTCCTCGATTGTCCGTAGGGTAAATTCACTATATCAAGGTTGTCTCCCGCTGCTACTTTGTTACATAGAGGTCGCAAATACATGTAACTCTATAGAGCAACGGCGAGGAATAGAAAAACTTCGTTATATCGAGAAATTCATTCTATGGAGGTTTCGTTATAAGCAGGTTCGACTATAGTTCTTTTTCAGCGCTTCAGGGTCACAAATGCAACCAGTTTTATCTGGAATATTGTTCTAATATTTTAAGACACGAGGTAACGCCAATGAATTGAAAGCCTTTGTTTGACCCAACAGGCGTTCCAAGCTTGAATGATTGTGAAGACGACGAGATATACGATGCGCACGGGTAAGCAGTAGCATAGATGAACGTTAACTGCAGATTACTTTATGAAGTAGACTGAAAAGGCGATGTTCCTACGAGATTCCAATCGTGGAAGTGATAATATCGAACTAGCTTGGCGCACGCCTGGAATCCCTGACAACGAAGTGAGCTGCACGGTTTTGTATGGATTTGAGTGAACGAATCAGCTATGCCTAGTGAGGGGACCGTACAAAAGATGCAAATTCCAGCTATGAATGGACAAATGATAAGTAGGCTAGCTTTTAAGTTGTTGATGGAGCATCTCGAAGATTTCGTTTTCGGTATCCAAGTGTACGCGAGGCCCTTGTGGTTATTATTTCGATATCGTTCAACCAAGACAAGTCTGATGCCAGATGAATACCTAAGCATTTGTACACAGATGTCTAGGTGACAGAATGATTGCTAAGCGAATAATCAAAATGCCGAGTTGGTACGTTTACGACTGAAACTAAGTACCTTGCATTTGTCTGTGTTCAGGGTCATTTGCCAAGATGAACACCAGTTGCTGATTCTATCAAGATCCTGCTATAAGAAAATGAGGGTCATTACTAGAGGAAATCTTATGATAAATCAGACAGTCGTCCGCAAATAACCTGAGGTTTGATTAGGCACTCATTTACACTCTCCGAGACCATGGTGACAACGACAGATTTTCGAACGTCGACTCGTCATGTGCTTCCATCTTTCGCCACGCCAGCAGTAGTTTCCTTTTCAATATGTGGGCGCTGCGCTGACCGTGCGTGTGAACTGCATCGTTGCTATCTTTGTTCACATCGTTATGGCTATAAATATTGAGCTGAGTCAATGCGCGTTGACTGCGCGCGCACTTCCGTGGTTGCCCATATCGCATTCAACACGACCATATTGAGTTCGCAGCAGTTGCGGCAGAAGGCAGGTGCACAGGGAATATAGGTGCGTGCTGCTCGCGTGTGCGCCTTTCTGACACGTGGTTGTCATTAACGATCGCACGCCTAGTGAGGACGAGTGGTAGTTTCGTTTTGAGCACAACGCGGTAGAATCGCGACAAGATCGTGATTCTGCCATGGTCAGCAAGTACATCAAATCCACCAGCAGCATTATGGTGGATGGGCGAGCTGTCGCCGAGCATCTCAATAGCGATAAATTTAGTGGCATGTGCAAGTAGTAGCAGAAAGCGTGTTTTCCATGAAGACACGGATGTTGTGATACAGCCGTGTGGTATAGATGTCACGAGCTATTGAGAAATAGCCGAGTTTGTAGCAGAATTTCAAGGCGATCATAGGCAAGTTCCTTTTTCTTATGGGGCGGTACTCGCGAAAACTTCATTAAGGCGGAAATATTCAGGAAAAGTGACGAGACATTTTACACATTGGTTTCTATTGGCAGCAGACGGAGAATTTAAAATTATTCATTATGGTGAAAATTTCGTTGTAGCGGACTTAGGATTTAACTGTATCCAGGTTTAGCAGTATAAAGATGCCCCTGGAACTGCAAAAAAAAACATAAAAGGAAATAAAATACAAGCCCACTTGTCTATGCAACAAGATCACTTTTTCCTAATTATCAAATGAGACAGCAAGCTAAGAGTCGTAGTTTGGCCTAGCAGCCTCAGACATTTGTACAATTTTCCTCGTCTTAATCATACGGATATACTCTGCAGTATGATTGAAAAGGGGATGACACTGCATCTTCACGTCACATTTTTCACGGCTGACAAAGCTGTCTGTTTATTGCAGTGCTGCCGACCTTCATCTAGTGCACATACAGGCGCATGCTCAGGCATCTGCCAGTGTGGCCAACGTAGTGACTTCCACGTAGTGCAGTAGTACCACTCCCTGTTCATTTTCGGTGCTATAGTATTGTAAGAAGGAAGAAGAGTGTTATGCTGTAGTGGGCAATGAACTGAGCCTCAAGAGCCGAGCGCAAGCTATTGTGATTGACACCCGCTCTCAGAGTTTGTAAGCCTCCTGCTTAAGTGCTGTACTTGTGCCAATAAACACCATTGCAGTATCAACAGTACGCTCAATAACATACAATAGGCTCGCGATCATTCGAGCTCCGATAATTGATATGTTCTGGTAATTCAAACAAACTACAAATTTTTTGGTTGGTGCAGTACATTTTTTATGTATTTAAAGCCACCTAATTGACACTGCTCCAATGAGTTTATTCGTTCAGTACGTAATTTTGGTAACCCATACCAAAAGTATGCGCATAGCAATCTGGTGTTAATTGAGGAATAAAAAAAATCAACATGATTAGGCCTTCATCTATGGCACACAGAATGCTTCAATTGGGTAAATAAACCAGGCTCCCACTCTTTTTTTTACATCTCCCAAACGAGCTCATCAAGTCATGCAAAAAGGTGCGGCGATCACACTTCCTGAAGGTCACAGTGCTGTGTGCCACACAGACACTCGACTTTGAAAAACAATTATAACACATCCGGGGGTGAGACGGCTGAGACTGAATTGGGAGCAGTTTTTGATTGATATGTGGGGTTTAATGTCCCAAAACCACCATTTGATTATGAGAGACGCCGTAGTGGAGGGCTCAGGAAATTTCGACCCCCTGGGGTTCTTTAACGTGCACCCAAATCTGAGCTCACCGGCCTACAACATTTCTGCCTCCATCGGAAATGCAGCCGCCACAGCCGGGATTCGATCCCGCGACCTGCGGGTGTTGGGAGCAGTTTTTTAGAGCAGCAAAATTCCAATTTTGGAGCAGACAAACCTTGCTTTGGAGCAGTCAGTGGCATTTACTATGTTGTCCTAGGAGCCTGAAAAACAAATTTTTAGCATCTTGGAGACACAAGTGCATATCTTAATTGGCTCATAGTACACATAACGCTGAAACAGACTTTGAAGAAAGTTTTTCAACAGGTCATTGCCAGGTATTAACTGCATTTGTAACAAACATGCGAAATAATAATGAAAAGACAGTTCTGAGAACTGGGTTCTACGAAAACCTTTTAAAAAACAATAACTAATTACCCTCAGACAGAATTTAAAAATTGCGATTACAGAAGAATCGTAGTTACGTGACATGAATCAGCATATTACTGCATTGACTTTTTGTAGTCTGCTTCTGTATCTGGTTAGCTGCACCGTTGGCATGCCATCCCCAAGTGCGCTGCAAGCTTTTAACAGACAACAAAGGTGTGCCGAACTGCTGTTCACAGCCACATCGCCCTTGACCGTTTTCATAAGCGCGGCGCAAGAGCCAAGCAACCTCGCCGCATTGACTATCTCGTAAAGCGTGTGTATGTCACGAAATAAGATAATATACTATTAAGTGATAACGCCGCTCAACCCATGCAACCATGCATTATTAGTATATTCATTTATTTATTTGCCCTCAGGATCAATAGACATTACAAAGGGGAGTGGTTACATTTACAAAATAAGTGTTCCAGTAATACAATAGGAGAACAAATTTGCACAATATGTAAAAATTATTAGTATAAATAACACAATAAGTAACCCAAAAATTAATACAACCGCGATTGGCAGAGGACCACTAAGAAAAAAAATAATAGTAAGGCAAAGAAGCAGTGAAGAGTAAAATATGGCGATAAGTCGTTCAAAATGACACATAGCATTTACACCATGTAGATTAAATGAAAAAAAAAAAACTATGATGTCACTGGAAAAGCACGCTTAAATAACTCAGTCACTAATTTCTATTTATTGCGGAAAGGCAATTTCATTCTTTTGATCTACGTGGTAGAAATGAATTAAAAAATGCGCAAGTTCTACATGGTGGAATTCCGACTTATGTATATAATCTAGTATATTGGAAACGCACCGCAAAGGACTGATTAGCTCGTTATGCAAGTGTGGGTGATGGTAAAGCTTGTGAAAAAGAACTAAACCATGTGTTTTACGTTGAGATGAGAGAGTCTGTAAATTAAGCTCATTTCTCATTGCTGTTATGCTGGCAGTGTGACAGTACTGAGAGCAAATAAAACTAATAGAATCGTTCTAAATCATTTCTAGTGCGTGTGAGAGATTTTCATGAAAAGTATACCATTCTGATGCAGCATATTCAAGTTTAGATCTGATTAGTGTTTTGTCTAAGAGAAGCTTTAAGGAAGTAGGTGATATTGAAAAATTTCGACGAATGTAACCGAGCATGCTATTTGCTTTATTCATAATGTGTGTGATACGATCATTCCAGGTTAGGTTTGACGTTATATGCACGCCAAGATATTTGTACGATGACACAGGTTCTCGTGGTCCAGTACTGAGTCTGCAAACAGGTTGAATTGTTTTTGATTGTGTTACTCACATAAATTTACATTTAGTTACGTTTAATTCTATTTGCCACTCCTTGCACCATAAAGAGACTGCATTTAGGTCACATTGAAGGAGGGTTATATCATTGTCACAAGTTATTTCCCTAAAGGTTACACAATCATCTGCATAAAAGGTTAATATTGTAGGAAACGCAAGAAGGTAAATCGTTTAAGTAAAAAAAAAGTCACAGCTTTGCCGCAAAGGCGAAGCAATGAACACGATAACAACAAATTTGAAGGTCATGTGCAGAACGACAAGCAGATGAAATGTGCCCTGCATTTCCCATGCACAAATGACTCACGAAACATACTCACAAGTACAGATGAACACGAATAAGCGTCTCTGTTGTTAATTCGCTGTGTCTGAAAAGCGCGCCCTTTTGGCAAACAGAAGCTGTGCAACCATTGCAGCGACCTTCGTGCGCCCCGTAACTACAACAGAATCGTTCCAGTGCAAGCTCAACGCCAGCAAAGACGTATGATCCTCCCCACCAAAGAGAAGGGCGCGGGAGAGATTGTCCACTCCCCTCCTCTCCGCGTGCCAAAGTATGCGTTAGAGCTGAGAGCCCCGAGCGCTCACTGTACCATCTTGCTGATAATGCTGAAAACACGATAGTTCCCCTCGAGATGCCCGCCAACAGCGGTAAGTGGTAGACATAAATAGCTTGCCGTTTGAACGTCGAAGGAGGTATCACTCGGTGGCTCAGTGGTTAACGCCTCGCATTCCCGACGCAGAGGTCCCACGTTTGATTCCGCGTACCGGAGTCTTTTTTTCTGGATTTGTTTTCTTTCTTGCGTTTTCATATATATAGATACGTATACATATGTGGTGCATGACATCGACGCCCACGCTGGTGGTGAAATCCAGCCGAGAGTGTCCATATAATTGCTATTGCAATAATTAGGAAAAGAAGAGGACCAAGTACAGAACCCAGTAGAACACCAGACTTAACAGAGCTGTGTCCCGAGTTGGTGTTGTTTGCTAAAATGAATAGACCGTTAAGAACGAAACATTCAATCCAGGTCAGAAGTCTAAGCTTGTATAGAAGTAATTTATGGCAAACTTTGTCGAATGCTTTTAAAAAATCAAGGAAAATGCAGTCGGCAAATGTAGAGTTGTCTAGAATGATATGTAATTTGTGCATAAAAGACATTAGTTGTGTTTCGCAGGAGTAGGTTTTACGAAAGCCGTGTTGTGATGATGAAAAGATGTATGGGTCTTTGATGCCTTCACTATTGATGTCGTCGATCTGTACTATTCCGTTCCGCATGGTCCATTACTACAAAGCGTACAAGAGTGCATCACAGGAAAAAATGGCGAAGTGGCTTTTTGTAACGCCTGTGGTGTGTCTCTAGAAGGTTTTATGGAGATTTTGGCCATGTATCCGAGTTCCGCGCTAGTGGGGTGGAACGAAGAATTGTACGTCCAGAAGGATGAGATTTGCATTGGGTCTAGTGTCGCCCTGATCTTATGCAATGTTTTTTTGAGCAAACTTGACACAGCAGTAGGTAAGGAGCTAGATGGTATGGATCTGAAGCTGTTCAGATTTGTAGATGACTACCTTGTTTTGGTAAAAAACGATCCGGGCATGAGCACGTTAATGACTGTTTTGAAAGCTTTTAAGAAAAACAGGTGCGGCTTACAGTTTACCTTTGAGGTGCCAAAGGAACGATGCATTCAGTTTCTGGACATAAAAATTAATTCGTCCCCATTTCACACGTATTGAATGTATCACCCTAGATCGGAAAAATCATTGCTGAGCTATCATTCGGCACATTCGAAGATAGTGAAGAATGGGATTGCAACTTCTTGCATCAAAGCTGCCCTCATGAAATCGTACGTACACTCAATGAATGAGAGTGTTTCAGCGCAGATCAAGCGCTTGAGGGGAGCTGGTTGCCAAGATGATTGTATCCTTTTGGCCTATGAGAAGAATCGTCGGGAAATGAAAAATGCAATAATTGGCACACGCAAAGAGAGGAAACAAGTTGAGGGTGAAAGAGAGCGGACAGTGGTCATCCCGTATCTGCACAATATTTCACATAGGTTGAAAAACGTTGCATTAAGGTATGGCGTGCGGGTTGTTTTTTCAGCTGAAAACAAATTATCAAAGATTCGTCCAGCAGTAGAAAGACTAGTCAACAAGAAAGAAACTGGAGAATCGAACAGATGTAGCATTAAGCACGGCAGGAGGTACGTTGAGTGCAAAAAAGATGTTGTACCGGAACTCCTTTCACATGTGGAAAGGAATACGTTGGTCAGACGGGTCGGTGCATAAATGTGCGCCTTTGTGAACATGAGAGTTCACCAAAGGGGGCCCCTTACTCACACTTAGCGATGCACTGCAAGGAGTGCACCTGCCAACCAAAATTTTCCGACACACGAATAATTGACAGGCACAACAAGGGGACGACGAGAGAAATAATGGAAGCGTACAGAATAAGGAAAGGAGGGGACAGCTGCGTCAGTCAAGCGTCAGTTTTACTAACAGATGCGGAATTTGCTTTTTCGGACGTGACATAACCCAGTGTTTTTCTTCTGTTTTACGTTTTCTTTTCTTAGTTCTTGACATGTGTTTGTTTCCGGTTGTGTGCCATCTGTTATGGGCGTGCATATTTTCTTATATCACGTTGTTGATAATGACAGGGGAAGTCGGGAATGACGTACATGCATGTAATGTATTTATTAGTGTTCGCTTCAAAATAAAATTTTCAGTTGCTAGTAAGCGCTTGTCTGTGTCCTTTCTGAGTGTGTGTATTTTTGCGCTTGTTTCATAATGAAAAGAACAAGCTGGATTCAAAAAAGTTTATAATATGTGAGAACAGGATATGTTCAATAATTTTGCATGGTATGCTAGTAAAAGAGATGGGCTGGTAGTTAAGTGGGGAGTGCCTGTAACCCAATTTATGGAATAGAATAACCTTCCCTGTTTTCCAGTTTAATGCAACTGCCTACGTTGGCCTGTTCTATCACCGTTCATGTAAAGCTCCCGATAATACATGGACTTGCGATTGCCATATGCACCACTCGGCAACTAGCGTAAAGCACTAGCACTGCGCAGCACAGGTAAGCAATGTGTCCATGCAAATCTGCTCATCCTACAGGTCCCGGATTGTTGAAAAAGAAGAAGAAAAAATTAAAAGAAGAAAAGGGGGTATGCCAGTTACACTGTGAAACGGCCGCCAATTGAAACCCCGGTCGAACGTAAAGCTAAGCTTGTTTTTGAGCAGTCTGGCGCAATTTTTGCGATTTTTATGCTTTTAATGCAGCTTGGCACAAGAAAACTGAAATGTGTAAAAATTCGCATTATGCCCAGCTGTCTCACCTCTGCAACTGTGCAATCCTCCTCATTTAATGTAGCGATGTAATGTTTCCCATGGGCAACATTACATAACACCAACTTTGTCAATTGGTCCACTGCACTACAAAACGACGCTATGGCCCTGCAAGACACCGCTTCGGCGGCACATTCACTGCACTTCACAGCGCCACTAGGGTGATCCACGACCAATCTGCAGATACGCACTCGTTTGATCGGCCATGGATCACCCAAGCACTGCTTTGACACTAGCGACATGTGGAGGATGCCTTGCTATGTCATTGGCTACATGCCGATGACATAAACATGGACGTGATGTCGCATTGCTGAAGTGGGCGTAGTCATGACAACGAGCTGTGCCTGCCCCAATTTGCAACAGCAGAGGGTTGCAAAGACTGTGCAAGAAACCAAAATCAGCCAAAGTGGGCTGTTGCATACACTGTAACTTCCTTATTACAGCACTCACTTGCAAAATTCTTGCCACAGCATGCTCACATCATACCAGTGTAGTTTCATCATGTAATCTGGATAATGGTGTTCATTAGTGGCCCTTTAAGCCGCTTTCACAGCAGTATAATGCTGTGATGCAGAAAAGCTTACTGTGGCTAGAAAAGGGCTACTAGCTGCTACGAAGCACAGCACATTTTGTCCTTTAATTATCCATGCGAGCATGCCGCATACAATAATAAGCACCATGCGACGAGGGATAGCAGACGACGCTCGGTGCGTGTCTCGGGCCTATGCGCGAAGACAATGAATTAGATCGGCGCCGAGCTCGCGCACGCTCAAGGAATGTGAAATAAAAAAAAAGGTTCTGGCAGTCCCTTCCTGATCTTGAAAGAGTGTGGACGTCCTTCTTAGGCCGCCACGAAACCCAGTACATCCGACGTCCACAACGGCACATCACAATTCGCGCCCAACGACTCGAGGTGAAATAAGAAGACGTTTACATCTTCTATGTGGGGACGTCGCTCCCTACGCGCTCCTTCGGCTCAACCACTGACCTTTTGGCAGCATCAACTCCGTGATCCCAAGATGGCGACGGCCCCGTGTTCTGTCGACGTGTCCGAGCAGCTGGATGACGCCGCCTGATTGGAAGCTTAACGGTCAGCTGTATCCGAAGCCGATACCTAAAGACTGAGGTAGGCCAGCTCCGAAGCGAATTAGAGGAACTGAAACTGATGATTCTCCAAAACTACGACACCGCTAAAGACGACACACCAAAACCGCTTCTTGACTCGCAGATGAAGGCAGGTCACGACCTCTTGTGTAACTTACTTGCTCCACTAGTAGAACGCATCAAGCGTCTGGAGTTACCTCACGAAGGAATACTGCTAGGCGGTGACTTCTTGCGGGCTTCAAGAGCTGTCATCAACTGGGGCTCGGAGAGCTTCACGGTATCGGTCCTCCAAAGGTTACACAAGGTCTACCTGGTTAGGAAGCAACCACTGCCAGCTTTATCGCGAAAGTTCATTCCTATGGCCTGGCATCGCGTGTCGGAAGATGAAAATCATTTAATGGTCATCACCGGGACAAAGCTGTTGTACAACCGCTATTCAGTCATAGTGGAGGCCATGGTAACAGCTTAACCGGAAATTACAACGAAGGTTTTGATCACGAACTGCTTTTCTCAAGACGCCTTGCTTCCTTATCAGATGACAATTAGCCTCATTGAAGAAGCAAGCAGAATTGAGGATATTGAGCTTTCTCAATGAGACTGCCAACAGATCCTCCAAATTTCATGAATGCCTTCTCCTGTAGACCTTGATGCGCCACCAGCTCATACAGTCATCGATCCGCAGCACCGTTCAATCCCAATAGGAGACGTCAGCTTTAACAATGGAACAATGTTATCTTCCAATGAGCTGCAGGTCATGAAGGATTTGTTGGTGCAACATTCGGTTAGCTTTGCACAGTCAAGTACAGATGTAGGCTCCTGCACAGTTGAGCGACATTGCATTCCAACAGGAAACGCAAAGCCAATATTGCAAACTCCTCGCAGATTGTCACCAGCACAGCGTGATATCGTCAAAAGTATGATCAAGGACCTCATTGATGCCATTATAGTGCGACCTTCTCGAAGTCCCTGGGCGTCACCCTTTGTCCTTGTAGCAAAGAAAGACGGGACGACGCACATGTGCATTGATTATCGACGTCTCAACGCCGTCACTGAGAACATTGTGTACCCTTTCCCAAGAATTGAAGATGCGCTGCAGGCACTCACCGGAAGCAAGTACTTTTCTGTTATGGACTTGGTGTCTGGACTTTATCAAATCGCCATGCATCCAGATGACATACAGAAGACTGCCTTCGTCACGCCGTGGGGTCTTTATGAATTCCTACGGATGCCATTTGGCCTTAAAAGTGCCCCATTCACATGTCAGCGAGCCGTGGATACGATGATTGAGGGTATTAAATACGACGATGCCCTTGTGTATATGGATGACTGCGTAGTCTTCAGCCGGATATTTGAAGAACACGTTTCGCACCTTCAGAATATATTTACAAGGTTCAAAAGAGCAGCCTTGAAGTTCAAGCCACAGAAGTATTTCTCCCGACCCATCGAAACTAGCAGCAGTTCAGGCTTTCGGCCGCCTCGAAATGTACAGGAACTGCAATCATTCGTCGGGCTCACGTCGTACCTCAGGAAGTTTATCCTGAATTACAGCGTTATCGCAGCACCTCTTCAATCACTCCTAAAAAAAGAACCCTACTTTTTCTTGAAAAGAAGATCAGCAAGTGGCATTTGAGACATTAAAGAGCGCCTTGAGCCAGCCACCTGTCCTTAACCTATTCTCCGAAAAGCCAGAAATTGGTGTCCAAGTACACACAGATGCGATTCGGCTCGGCTTGGAAGGTCTATTGCTGCAAGCGGATGAAGAGCGACGATATTGTCCAGTGCTGAACTTGAGTCGATCTCTCAAAGGCACAGAGTTTAATTATTCTTCGACAGAACTGGAAGCTCTCGCAGTAAAATGGGCACTAGAAGAGCTACAACCATACCTGATAGGCCAAAACTTTCAAGTTGTCAGCGACCACCATGCACTGTGCTCGGTCTTGCGCTACAAGGAAGGAAACCAATGCCTTCTTCGTTGGTCACTGATTCTGCAGGAATTTGACTTTGATGTCATCTATAAATCAGGAATTCTGCCCAGCGCACCAGATTGTCTTTCCAGGAATCCCCCCCATTGTTGATGATGCTGAACCAATTATTGCGGTATAATATCCATCACCACGATTATGTGACAAGGGTGGGGAGCAGGGTCAGGATGCATTTTGCGCTAAAGTCCTGACATGCTTAGGAGTGTGCTGGGCACGAAAAAGCGACAGAAACGCGTGCAAAAGAAGTTTCTCACGCATAACGACATGTTGTACAAAAGAGACCAAGGCCCAGTCAGCAGTCGATTTCTCCTCTGCCTTCCTGCACAACAACAAGCTGAGGCACTCCTTGAAATGCATGAAGGACGATACGGTGGCCACATGGGCATCAGGCGAACATTCAATGCCCTTAGCTCTAAGTATTACTGGCCAAAGCTCTATGCAGATGTCAGACGGTACATGCGTCACTGTGACTTTTGTCAGAGGATGAACATGTTGACATTGATGTCTCACGGTCTATAACAGCCAATAGAAGTCCACAGCCCATTTCACACAGTTGGGATGGACATAATAGGGCCATTCAAAACTTCAAGAGGTTATAAGTACAATGTTGTAGCCATTGATTACCTCGCAAAGTTCGTGGAGGCGAAACAACTCCGGAACATAAAGGCCGCAACCGTCCAGAAGTTTGTCGAACAAAGGATCATCTTAAAGCACGGATGCCCAGCCACAATCATCACAGACCGCGGTACTCTAATGATGGCGTGCTCTACTGAAGTACACCTCAAACATCGGGACATCAGACATGCTGCCACTACCGCATATCTCCCCGCAGCAAACTGATTGTGCGAAAGAGCCAATAAAACAATCAAACAGATGATTGCCATGACTACCGCCGGGGGAGAAAGATGGGCCGATGTCCACCCTTATATTGTATTCTGTTATAACACCAGGTACCAAGACTTGGTTCGCCAAACTCCCTTCTTCCTGGTCTACGGTAGGGATCTGGTGCTACCATTTGATGTTGTATATAGCCGCCGAGAGCTTGAAGAGCTCAAAGAAGATTCAAACTATTTCACGGCAGTGCGTGAACGACTACAAAAAGCCAGGGAGCTTGCAGCCACGCACATCCGGCTAGCTCAAGAAAAACAGAAGCGGCACTTTGACAAGCCCCACAAGGACGTTGTGTTTGAAAGAGGACAACTGGTGCACCTCAAGGCTCCAACGTCCGGAGTGAAAACAACTACATCGTACACCGGACCTCACAAGATAGGGAACAAACTGTCTACCGTGAACTACGAGATCAAACTCTCGAACAACATGGGAAGTGACATGGTGCATGTTGAAAAATTAAGACCATATCTGAGCCTGACTGCTCACATGGAGCAACCCAAAGCTTCAGACTGAAGTGTACATTGATTGATTGATTTGTGGGGTTTAACGTCCCAAAACCACTATTTGATTATGAGAGACGCCGTACTGGAGGGCTCCGGAAATTTTGACCACCTGGGGTTCTTTAACGTGCACCCAAATCCGAGTACACGGGCCTACAACATTTCCGCCTCCATCGGAAATGCAGCCACCACAGCCGGGATTTGATCCCACGACCTGCGGGTCAGCAGCCGAGCACTTTAGCCACTACACCACCGTGGCTGGGCGACTAAAGTGTACATGGGTGCCATGCAGTGTAAATAGTTGTTGGTGCTTGTATATAGTTTTGTGTGCCTGAAAGTGGATAGACAATGTTTTGTTGACTTTTGTAAATAGTTACAGATAGGAATGTTTAAGTTAGTTTAGTTATGTCTGTCTTAGTGTTTTGTGTATGAAGTGGGGAAGACTAGTTTCCAAAGCTGGGCATGTGACGAGCGATAGCGGACGACGCTCAGTGCGTGTCTCGCGCCTTGGCGCGAGGAAAACTAAGTAGATTGGCGCTGAGCATTGGGCGCTCGAGGAACATGAAATAAAAAAAGGGTCTGGCAGTCCCTTCCTGATCTTGAAAGAGTGTGGACATCCTTCTTAGGCCGCCTCGGAACCGAGTATATCCGAAGGCCACAACGGCACGTCAGACACATCTGAAAACTTTACTCGCGATCATGAAGAGCTGTGTACGACCTTAATGCAAGCATTGAGAATCAAGTGCTAATAAACATACAAATTTCTTTTTATGCGTGTTGCTTTTCACACTTTGCACATAAAATCACCACCAAGCAACCTATGGGCCCCACTTGTTTCTTTGCAATGCCACAAAATGGCAATGGTCCCCTTCAGCATATTTTCCACTTTTGTCATTGGTTCATGTGAAAT
This sequence comes from Rhipicephalus annulatus, assembly GCA_013436015.1. Classification (NCBI taxonomy): domain Eukaryota; kingdom Metazoa; phylum Arthropoda; class Arachnida; order Ixodida; family Ixodidae; genus Rhipicephalus; species Rhipicephalus annulatus. Next base: position 31,048 of record WOVY01012309.1, on the reverse strand, counting down.
GTGCGTTCCCTGCCACAGAGATTGTTCAGTTATTGACACGGATGACAACAAAAGACTACAATCATAAACGAAAGAAAGGGAATGAATCAAGGTGCTCGTTTCTTTCTTGGACACAACCTGATAAAGTCAACAAAAGCACATGGGACAGTATTTGTCATTTTTAACTGTAGTGTGAGAGAAATAGAGAGGAATTGAAGTGAACAAGTAAGAACTTGCTGATGATAAGAAGAAAACCGACAACATTATAGTCAGATGAAAAATGAAAGAAATTTTGGTATAGTGTTGCCCACATTAACAAATTCATTATTCCCTGGCTTCCATTCATTATTATGCAGTGAGACCATCATTAATTATAATTAACACGCATAAATTCGTACTCGAAATTCCGATGCTAAGGCTGTGAAATGAGCCCACAACCTCCCTTTCAGTGATGGATAGCAAGAGCCACAAAACTAGCATAGCAACAAGCGTAGGATTGGCGACTCACCCGCATGGTGGAATGCCACTTGCATGGACAAACACGAGGCCAGAGCAGGATCCATGGCACCAGGTGTAGAGCGCAGCCGCTCTACCAGACCCTGCCCCGTTTCTGCGCTGATCCTGGAGCGCAACTTCTCGGCCAGTTCACGTCGTGGAAGACCTTCTGGATGGACCACAAGTCACCACTGTGTCAAACCATGCTCAAAGAAAGACGGAACACAACCTTTTCTGGCTTTAAATGCAGAATATAAAACTTAGGTGTGGTAATGACGCTGCAAACTGTTTGGTCAGTTCCGTTTGCAGTTGCTCGCAAAGTCTTAAACTGAGCCAGAAGTTTAAAAGAGACACCTGTTCGACATTCTACAATTACTGATATCAGATTTCAATCAATTACCTGAAGTATCAGTCACCTATCTTAGCTGCTTAGATGTTAATGAAAAAAATATACATATCACTATCCTCACGGCTTTATCCAGCTCGTTCCAATAGAACTTATAGAACATGTTATTAGGATTGAATTTATTTATTTATCGATGCTCATGTTTAGAAACACAAAATGACACTGTTATAGCGCCAAAGACAAGATGTGAAAAATTCATGAACACAGGGCAGCATGTTGCCAAAGGCGGCGTTTTAAGATGCAGATTTATTGTCCCCACAGTTTCAACTAAAACTAAAAAACGACTTTTGGCATATATTAGATTGTTCCATGCTATATTCAACTCTATATAGCTAACACTATCCCTATGTTCTGGCAACTATGTTTTGCCCCAACTAGTTTGCTATCTCACGTTGCTAGCCTGAAGAAGCAGTATAGGTGTCAAAAATTTGGAGCCAGAGGGTTACAACACAGCTACAAAATGATAGTGCCAGAATTTTGCAGTTTGGCACAGACCCCCATGGTACCGACGTGAACTTTTGTTGAAAATCTTGAGATCAGTCCGTATGAAAAAATCGCTGGAGTTTTTATTTAAGCGGCAAGGTAAAATAAACAGGTAATGACAACATGCCTGGGTAGTTAGTGCAGGTGAGAATCTGCTGCAAGGTGCGCGACAGCGAGGCTGCCAGTGCTTCGCACCAGCGCCGTGTCGGGCAGAACACAAGCAGCGCATGACCCTCGGCCCAACTCTCTAGGCAGAGTGCAAGCAGGCCCTCTGGGTCGTCAGATGCCCCAGCCGGCAGGCGTTGGACAGGTCGAAGGTCGGCACCTTCGCACAAATCCTGGCCCAGCTGCAAAAGCCTCATAATGACGAAACTGATCTGTAGCTTCGTTGACCATTTACTTAAACCTTTAGCTCTTCTCAGCTCATTCTCAAGTTCCCTGTTGGTGTCAGATTTGATAGTGTCCACATGATGAAATTTTTAAGCTTGGTGCTCTCATTAAAGTTAGGCCCCATCCACAATACAACTAAATCAGTAACCAGCAGGAGTTGTAAATTCTTGTGCTTGCTAGATATTACACTATCCGCATTAGCATGGTAAAAACTCACTCAGCTTGAGTCTAGCTTCATTAAATAGACCACAACTAGCGTATTGCCTTGTATGCACTATATTCTTACACATGAAAACGTGGAAGTGGGAAAACAATTTTGCGTAGAATTATGATGCATCCACAACACTTCCAAAAAAAGGTGAACCATGATAACAGCAACTGCAACATATGAAAAAGCTCTAAAAATGGTTTGAGGACAACATGAGAGCAGAGGAAAGTCAACAGCAGTGAGTAGATCACTTACAGAACAATACATCCAACACAGCCCAAAAAAACCATCAAGGGCTTCTGGCAATACATACCTTATCAACAGTTTGCTGACATGCTTGGAGTAGCATGCAGCGTGCATCACTTGTGGTTTTATATCAGGTGTTTTCAATCTTTATGAAAAGCCAGAAATCTACTATGCTGAAAGTGCGACACTGTTTGACAGAGGAGTTGTCCGAGTAGCCGTGAGTAACTTCAACGGTATCTTTGAGGTTAACGACAGGTGGCTGAGCAAGTCGGCAGGGATTTAGTGTGAAAGAAGGCAAGGCAGGCACAGAGGCAAGAGAAGGGAAAACACAGGCATCATTTGTCTCATGTCGTTTTGCTCTCTTGTACCTTTACAAACCATCAGTTTTTTCTCACATCTACAATAAGACATGCTGCCGGTGCCATGAAAGTAGCCATGAGGTCTGGTAGTGAGGCATCTCATTTTTTTACGCAAAGCCTGTCCCAAATATACAGGAAATTTGAAAGTAAGGTCAGCGTGCGAGTTTGGTGCCAAAGCTGGCTTCAAGGAGTGACTTCATTGCAATGCAAGGAAGGCCACTCCATGACCATACAGGAGGGCGTTTTCTTATCATTTTTCATTTTATACAGTTTGTAATTTAAAGTGCAGGATATAGATGGCTTAAGCGTGAGAAGATGCGGTAATTTTATTTCCGTCAATGTCATCATTTCAGTGATCACGCATTATACTACACCCACCTTGAACAGCTGCCGCAGAGGCACAGGACGGAAGTCGGTCTGGTAGAGGTCAGCACTGAGCCATTCTGCCAGAGCGGAGAGGTTGGCAAGGGTGGCACTCATGGCCACTACTTGAACACCCTGAGATCCCACCAGTCCTCTGAAATCACAAGGAGAAGTTACTATGGCACAATCTAAAGACTACTAAACAAGACTTAAACTATACTATATTGTAGCGATGCTGAGGCAGACAGGTTAAAAAAAAACAAGCGCCTTTATTAGGGCGAACTTGTGCCCACGATTCTAAAGACTATGGTCGTCAAGTCCGAGCAGCCAAGTGGAGCAGATCCAACTATCTTCCTCTTCCTCGTAGCCGGGGCGCACGAACGCGTGGCGCATGCCAGCCGGGTCTTGCTGGTGCTGGTGCCGTGATGATTGTGGCGGGCTACTTGAACGTGGCGAACCTGTCGCAGCATTACCCCCTCCTCAGACACATCGTCCCGATGCTTAAGACAGTGAAAAGATACATGCGCACTCTCACTCGTTTTCCGACGATCTGTCATGATAGGGCTTCATGCGGACTACGTGTACCACTTCCGTGGGATTGCGGCGTCTTGAACTCATGTGTCCAGCGGATCTGACTTCATAAGTGACGTTGCTGATACGGTTGAGTACTCCATAAGGGCCGAAGTATCGGCAAAGAAGCTCTTCAGAGAGTCCGCGGCGGCGCACTGGTATCCATATTCACACTTTGTCACCGGGATGATAAAGTGCGTCACTGCGTCGCTTGTTGTACCGACTAGAATCGGCGTGCTGTTGGCGGCGTATTCGGTATCTTGCCATTTGCCGTGCTTCTTCGGCTCTTCGCAAGAAGTCAGCTAAGTCAGGTGAATAGCTGCTTTCGTCCTGTAGTGGTAACATCGCATCCAGCAGGGTGGTCACTCTTCGGCCGAATACTAGTTCGAAAGGGGCAACGTGGGTTGTTTCTTGAACGGCTGTATTATATGCAAATGTTACGTAGGGTAATATTTCATTCCACTGTTTATGTTTAACATCGACATACATTGATAGCATGTCTGTCAGAGTTCTGTTGAGGCGTTCGGTTAAGCTATTTGACTGAGGGTGATACGCCGTTGTTCTTCTGTGATCGGTATTTGTCATGCGCATCAGGCATTGCATTGCATCAGGTATCAAAACAAAATGGAAGACCATTTCTGTCATTATGCGGGCACAGAGCCCCAATGAAAAGTGCAAAAAAGAAAATTGCCGACTATTACAGTATTCCACGACGAGAAATTTGAGCGAAGCTGTATGCAAGTTTACATTTCACGGGTTTCTCTGCGACGGTAGCGGTAAGTTTTTCGCATTGACAGTGCACGCACCTTTGCTATGGCACCCCGAATCACAAACACTATAGTGCCACCTCACAACCTGGTGCAGCACTATGCTTCCCTTTTCACACATCTGCCTCCCAATTCACTTTTGTCTTTTGCTGAATTTGTTCGTTCGGCTTTGAGGAATATGACACACAACTCTCAACGCAGTAAAATGGGCATCTAAGAATCATACTCTAAAAGAAATGAGTAGGCTTGTGCTAATACCCACCCACTTCGTATGTTCAAATGAATATTACAGTATTAGGATTCACTTCCATTCGAATTTGCATCATTTGGAATTTAAATTATAGGAAATTTCAAAGTACTGTTCAAAATGAACGAATTTGTGGTGTATTAGTTTGCACGGAACTCCTGTAAATATGTTTCCACATCAGCGAAGAAATGCTATGCCGTGAACCCACCTATCCAGCAAAAAATCTGCAGTACTGCAAAGCCACCCTTCAAGGTTAAATGAGCCCATTAGCCTCGCATTATTCTTTCATTTTTGAACTTTAGAAGCTTGTTATACCAGCTTACATGCTATAACCATAGTAAATTTTAAATGTTAGGTATTTTACAGGTTACCACTTTCATTTTACCAAAGTCAAATCCTGCTAATATTCACGGTTGCTTCCACTTCCTTTTAACCTTTTAACATTTGCTCATGCCTTGTTTCTATTTTTCAAAAACATTGTGCCGCTCAATTGGATTATGACGAATGTGGTCATTTTTTTTTTATAATATGCTATACACACTATTCGAATTTAATTCTAAATAATTATAATACCAAATCCCTATTCGCTTCAAACCTATGGCTTTCTATTCACACAAGCCTAGAAATGTGTACATTCATACTCAATGTGAGTTTCAATCAGCTGTCTGAGCTTAAAATGATGTCAGCAGGCAGTACTTTCTGAACCAAAATAATGTTTTTTGATTTCACTGTTGAGGCTTGGGTTCACTTAAACCACAGCAAGCAAGTTATAACTCATATTGAATGTGACTGTACATGTAACACTGCATCAGCTTCAATCAACTGGCCATTTAATTCTTTGTGGCAGCTACAGAAATGACATGCAAAAACTGCAGACGACGAAAACCCATGCTGGGGATACCTTGGCCACCACTGTGTAAGCCTCCCCCCTCTCCTCACTTTCAATCACCCTATCCCAAAACAAACTGAAGATGTCCTCGAGTTGACCTTCTGGTCTTACCTGATCGACATCAGCCTTCATTCTTCGCTTATGTTGCAGCATCAAACAAGCCAGCCAAATTGAAACAAAAAAGGTCGTTTGCTCAAACAGCAGTCATTATATCTTCACCTGGTATCATCTTCTATTACTACGATCAATGCATAAATAATGTTATAGTTGGCTTTTAAAGTGTTACAGTTAAACATGTTTATAAAAAACCTCCATATATTTGATTCCTTGATATAACGAAGTTTTTCTATTCCCCGCCGTTGCTCCATAGAAGCACATGTATTTGCGATCTCTATGTAACAAAGAAACAGCGGGAGACAACCTTGATATAACGAATTTTTCCCACAGACAATCTAGGAATTTCGCTCCACATTTTGGCATTTAAGTACGAGCATGTATCTTCCGCGGCTGCCCCGCTGCGGACTCGACAAAGAGCAAAGCAACGGCGGTGGGCAGGACGCACTCGACGAGAGCGAGCGCTGCGTGGGTGAGCGCGAGGCGGGCAGGCGGGCCTACACCCCATGACCCGGTGTTACCGCCGTTCTCGCCGTCGCGGGCACGAGCGTGAAGGTATTCCACCCACTCAAAACCAAAAAAAAAAAAAACTACATCTGCATGTTAGCAGTGCCGAGCTTTTAGTTCGTGTCACATAAGTGGGGCCGCGTTGCATATGGAGGGCGCTTTACCGAATAGTTTTACACAATGTCTGTGTCCGTGACGTTCCCTCTCCATTTTTGACGCCGTGCACGCATGCATGGTTTCACTGCGCGCACATGGTGTGGCTCCGGACGACGTTCGGCTTTGCTCTTTCTTATGTTGGGATAGTAATTATACGGACAGTCTCGGCTGGCTTTTTGCTACCGCTGCCGTCATTCACTGTATATGTATACGTGTCTATATATATGAAAACTCAAAGGAAAAAAAAGCCACCGGCGCTCAGCGCCGAGCTTGTCACGATGCACCGAGCTTGTCACGATACACCGACGCGCGCTTATCTCTCCCACGTACTTTGCCCTGTGAATGGGGGGAAGGGGGGTAGATGGTTTGTGCGCTTATCCTTGTCCTTCGGTTGGGAGAATCGCGCGGCTGCACCTTTGACCGGAACAATTGTGTTTAGTAGCCTGGCGCGCTTATATCACTTCGCTCACTGTACAGGCGCCGTTCACCAAGAGAGCGCTTTTCAAACATGCCGAAGTAACAGCTGGGGCACTTGTTAGTTTGCACTCATATCTGTACCTGTGATTACGTTTTGTGCCTCGTATTTGTTTAAACAGCGCAGCAAGTGCCGAGCGGTAAACATTGTTAGTTCTCTCTCATCCTGTGTACGCTATTTTCGTGCGCCATTTTGTGTGTGAGCAGCGCGCTGCCCCTGTCGATCCGCTAGCAGTTCTCAGTGTTACATTCCAAGTTGTTGCTATCGCATTCGTTGCTTGGCCCTCGCTGCGAAGCTGTGACTTTGATTTCCTCGATTCCCGACAACCCTGTCGTGACAACCGAGAGGATGACAGATTAGGCGCTGATGCAAACTCTTCGAAACGACGGTGACAACGAATCTTCAAAGGCCAACTCGTCACGCGCTTCTTGCGCTGCGCCGCGAGTTCCCCGGCTGGTAGCTCTGGCTATTACCCGATCAGTTCTGGCAACACGACGGCACGTTGAATGGGATGCACTGAACAGGATAGCCAAAAAATTAATGTTATAAGAAATAAGGCTGGCAGCCAACTCTTTTGGATCCGGTATCGCGGAACTCCTAGGAAACGCTGGTGTGAGCAAATACGGCCGCTCCGGAAGACGTACTCTTTTCACACAGTCTTTTCGCGTTAAACGCGCACTGATTTAATCGCCGAGATAGCATGCGTGCCAGCGTTCGCGACTGCGCTTCTTATAATCCAAATTCATTATTGCTACTCAAGCGACCCCACCTCCTCCCTCCCTCTCCCCCCACATTGTTTTTTGGTCGTTCAAGACAGGTGGTTATCTGTTTCAGCATTGGACATCAGTTCTAACATGCTGGAGATGGTATCTTATGCACTTTCCAGGCGATAGGGATGGGCGAACTCATTTGATCTCTGTTTCAGCAGCGCTCGCGCCCTTTTACTTCTAACCGCTCATGAAAGTCACCATGCACGGGCATGTTATCAATTTTGACTTGTTACGAAACATGGCGGCGATGGCAAAAACCTGCCGATAGTGTCCATATAATTTGTATCACAATAATATCGCACATTTTTACTGTAAAATAAGTGTTTTGGGTTAGCTCTGTCTCCTTGCCTTCGGTCCCCCTTTTGCTTAATTTGCACAATTATTTTCCGAATTTTCGTACCGCACCTCCAAATAACAAAATCCTCTTAATAACGAATTTTTCTGAAAATTTATCAATTTTGTTATATCCAGGTTTAACTGTATTAATGTTACAACGATGTGATCGACCACAGCCATTTTAGTGCAGCTTCTGGGGTACAGAGGTGGAAGAGGGTACAGTACTCAAGGATTGAAATAGTACACTCAGAGCATGTGGCTGCCAGTGCATGCAGTGCCACTCATGGCTGCTCATAGTAGTGAGGTGTTGCATTGTGGTATAGAATGAGGAAGAGAGCTTCTACACAGCAGGATTTCTCCTTCCAGTTCCCAACGAGTGGGCCTGTACTTCACCACACTGAGAGTGTCGTGCTGCAAGTCTTGAGTGCTTTCACGAGCAGAGAATGCTCTCCTAACACATGCTATGCAGAAAGCATGCTGTGTAAGACATAGGCTTCGGCTGACGGATTGAGCCTTACATGCGTTCATTGATGTTACATTCGCTACTGCTTGCAACACAATCCAGATTGGGCGCGCAGAACGTCACCACGATATGTCAATGACTGATAACCACAACAACAGCGGGCCCGGCACTAGAATTTTGGCAGAATGCAGTGTTTACTTGAACGCATGTAAGGCACAAGCTCTCTGTCTTACTTTCATAGAGTGCGTGCTTATCTTTAAACACATGTAGCAAGAGCATTCTTTGCTCGCCCACTGGCAAGCCATTTCAGTGGCAAGCTATTTCACACAAAAGCACGCAAGCCTTGCAGCGCCCCGCTGGCAATGTGGTGAAGTGCAGGTCTGTTTGTTGGAGACTGGAAGGAGCAATTTTACTGGGTAGATATTCTCCCCCTCACTTATACCCCAGTGCAACACTTTGGTTCCATGATCACCCACGAATGGCGTTGAGTGTACCGGCGCTCCGAATGTCCTATTTAAATTCGTAGGTACTGTGTATGGGTTTGGGAGCAGCCATGAGAGCAGGCAAAAGTGCTTTCTATAGTAGGCTTGCAGCATGACAAATACAATTGGAAGCAGGCTTGGAGCAGCCAGAGAGAATGTCAGAGCAAATGTCTCCTCGTTTGACAGTGTGTGAAGCAACATTTGTCTAATGCTGCATTTTTTTAAACACTAAGCTAAATTGTGCAATAGCTTCATCCCCATGATAGCAATAAGGACACTCCTCAAAAGTTTTTCACCGTCGTGATCATGTCCTGTATAATGTCTAAATAGATAGCATGCCCCGCTCATCATATGTTGTTCCCGTGGGTAATTGTGCACCAAGAGGGTTAACAAAAAGGACAGAAGTAGAGATATGATGAGCCAGCCCACATCCATTGCTTGGAGGATGCATGCAATAACATCACCATGCTCAAGAGGCCTACCGTCAAAGCACAAAGGAAACAGCTTACACGTCTTAAATAAGCATGAAAAGATGCGAGGAAAGAGGGGGAGGGGTGTCGCTCAGGCAGCAACATTAAGCTAGGCTTCTTGCTTCTAAAGGGGCTGACACGACTGCTAGCTCGGCAGCCATCAGCGGGCGGTACGCATATGTGCTGTGCCCGCATCACGGAAAGACTATGCGAAAAGTGCTGCTATCCCTGGCGTGGCCATATCATCTTAAACCAACGTTTCGTAGAGTTACGTAAGATATCCAAACAATTAGCTGCCAGCATCACTTTGCACAATGCTACAATTTGTCGCTACCACCTTCATTTCTTACCCCTTGCGGTGCAATAAATAGTCACTTTATTAGCTATGTACAGTCACCCATTTTTTAAACCTGAACGAGCGAACGTCAGCCGCCGATTCGACAAGCGTTGTGTAACGGAGTGCAGCAGCAAAATAAACGAGAATATGTGCAGACGCTTGGAGCCTCAATTAGCAGTTTACTGCACCTTTATTTGCAAGGCTCTTCCTGCAATCACAAAGCACCCCACTTCTTTCATGCACTGTTAGTGTCGTCTTTCGTTTCTTTTCTGAACAATGAATGCAATAGCAATAAACTGTAAATTTATACAAGGTAATGTTGGCTGCTAACTATTGGATCTCTTTTCCCGTAACCCTACAAAATGCTGGTGTGAGAGAATATTGCAGTGCCAGCAAGAGATAGTCTTTTTTCAGTCTCTTCTCATTGAGATCATAGCATGTAGAAGGGTTTACAAGCTATACGTGCTAATGCCTGCCGTGATCACGGATGCATAGCGATTGCAAATGCACGCTTACAAAAAAGTCAGGTTTGCCACAAAGGGAAAGTAATGAACGCAATAGCAACAAATTGGAAGGTAGGTCACGCGCTGAATAGCAAGCAGATCGAAACATGCTTCACATTTCTCACACACAAACGACGCACGAAACATACTCACAGGTACAGATGAACACGAATAAGCATCTCAGTTGTTACTTCGGTTTCCTGAAAGCGCGCCCTTTTCACAAACCGAGACTGTGCAATGATTGCAGTGACCTTTGTGTGCACAGTAAGTCCAACAGAATCTGAAACTATTTTCGCACTTATCTGTAAAGTTTTAAGCTTCTTGCGTCATTATTTCTGACGCACTAGCATATTATGTAGTTGTACGGCGAACAGTCTGAAATAACTAGTGTTACGGCAGGGGTACCTCAGGGATCCGGTCTTGGACCATTACTTTTTTTATTGTATGTAAATGACATTAATGGAAACGTACAATCCCATGCAGATGATTGCATTTTATATTGTCAGATTACCTCTGAAACTGACTGCTCCATAATCCATAACGACCTATGCACATTATACGCGTGGTGCCAGAGATGGGAAATGAAACTGAATTATAAGAAAACTGTATGCATGAGGTTTTACAGAAAAAAAAACGTGAATTTGAATACACAATAAACAGCTCTCCGGTAAAAATGGTGCGCAAATACAAATACTTAGGTGTTTTCTCTTGCCCCTCTCTTTCATGGAATCGGCATGTGGATTACACTCTAAATAAAGCTTGTCGGAGCTTAGGATTCTTAAAAAGAAACACGTGCTTTTCCACAGCAGACCCGGGAGGTACTATACAAAGCATATGTGAGATCAGCACTGGAGTACGCATGTTGTGTGTGGGACCCTGCAACATCATCACATAAAGAAATATTAGAAAAAGTTCAGTGCATGGCGGCGAGATGTTTAATGCACCTATGTGTGACAGATAATTTAGTGTGACGGAAGCTAAGCTCAAGTTAAAATGGAAGTCTCTGCAGCACGGAAGGGCATCGTTTCGACAGAAGCTATTGCACAGCATATTTTATTCTCATGCTTGAATTCCCCGTGACATCTACGTAAGCCGCCCTCACTACATTTCAGCCCGCAAGATCATGAACACAATATAAATGCAATACATCGTCCTCCAGCAACTATTTTTTTCCAAAAACTATCAGTGAGTAAAACCGACTTCCTTTCACAATTTTAGAAATTTCATCAACGGATGCATTCTTTTTTTGCAATAAAAATGATTGAATTTTTCGACTGCTAAGCCCTATAGACTACGTGTGCGTGCCTGGCAGTTGCCATGATCTGTACAGTTTCTTGGTTGTAAGCTATCTTGTTTTGTTTTGGTGTTAATTTGCCCTTGTGCTATACAACTGCTACACTTTGTTTTAATTATCATGGCATTTTCATCAATTTTTGTGGTTTCTGCTTTTTTTTTCTCTAATACATATGACTTTTCTGACGCAACTGTGTATGCTTTGTCTCTTGCAAATCTACTTCTTTTCTCTTTTTCTTTTTTTTACACAAACTTATGTGAATCTGCAATATTCATGTTCTTTTTCAGTACCCCCCTCCTTAATGCCTATATGGGCACCATGGGTATTAAATAAATAATATCAATTTATAACTTTCCTGTGAGATGAATGTGAGGGCAAATTGACGCTGAAATCGCGCTTTTTCCGCACTGAACCAGTGTCGTTACACACGAGCTATCATGGCTATCGTGGCTATCTTGGTCTCATTTGGAAAGGTGCTTCTTCATCTTCAATTTCCCGCGACCGCTGCCTCGCCTTGCTCATTGGTTCTTCAGCAAAAACGCGTCATCGAGAAGCACCAGCACGCGATTCTATTGGCTGCTTGGGGCACGTGACAAAACCCAGGCATCCGATTGGCCAAGTGGCAGTTTCCAGCTTCTGCTTCACCTTCGTGGTGCGGCGCCATTTTGTCAAGGTGCTGTCGACTGCGTGCTGCAGTAAAGTAGTTCCGCGCCACACAAATTTGTGAAGCGGGCGTGGAGATGGTTCATTCATTGTGAACTTCAGCAAGAGCCCCGCTCTGGCTCAGGACAATGAGGATAACAAACTCGCTGCGGTCAACAGTGGTTGCAGAGTTACCGGTGTAGGCCTAACTCACATACGAGCCCGTCGGTTGTCAACAACGTCGCTGAAAGCGTTCATGTTTTGGAGCCTCAACAGGATGGCAAGTAAAAAAGCACAAGTGAGGCTACGATAGATATCAATCTTTGCAGCGACAGAACGAAAGCGCAATCTTATCGCTAAATGCCCCGATGCCTGACGAAACGACCTCTTTTGTGTGTGAACTACGTGACGGATCGTCAGAGTGGAGTTTGCCGCGCCTCGACAAACAACAGAAGATCGATCCGTTCCCGATGAATGTGCTCGCCGCCCGCGCAATGGAGGCTACTGGCAACAGGTAGAGTGCTTTTAATGACGTGTTCGCAACGATAAACACATTGCACCACGGTATCTACTCGCAAATGTGGTAATCTTACGTGAAAAAGAAACTAACATCTCGCTGCTCTTGCAGCCTCGAAATGGATGGGAGCGTGCCCGAGTTCGCACTGCGACATCTACTAGTAACTCAATCTGGACAAGCAGGAAAACATCGCTGTGTGATATGACGGTGCGCGGATGCCGCACGCTCGTTCGTCGCACATCAGTGTCAGTAATGTCAAGCAGCCTTGTCGGCAGACCAGCACACCGCGACAACTTGCAGCAGGACTTGACAGAAATGACACGCTATGCTAACAAGCAGTCTGATCGCATGCCTGGTGCATATTAACTGACCAAAAATATGTCTGCCATAATATTTTTCACTCAAAACGGCGAAATACACTTTTAACCGTTTCTTTTCTCATTTTCTGGGAACACAAATTTTAACCACAATCCTTGTTTGCTTCTTCACTAACAGCAGATCTAGGACAGCTAGAGCTACAATTCTTTTTGTACAATGTAGTTAAATGTGCACCGAAAGCATCGCTGAGATCTAATTTTTATTGTGCAGCTCCAGTTTTTTTTTTAATTTTCATTAAAAGATTTTTTGCTTTTGGTTACATGCAATGAAGTTCATTAAGCTGTAAATCAAGAAGTACTCGTTCAATTTTTTTATCAGCTTGCAGCGTTGCACTCCTTAGGCTTTCTGGTATCCATATATATGTTAACGACTATGTAATTTTATGTACATAAAATTTGTACTAATTATCTAATGTACCAATGTACTAATTATCTCCTAAAGTAATTAACATGCAAAAAATATACCTGGATAGTTAAAATAGGCTCAAGAAAATGAACAAGGCTGAGCGGTCTCACCTAACTTGGTGAAGAAATAACCCACATTATCATTAATACCCATGATCCCCTTCGGAAGTTTGTGAGGATAACATGGCCACAGCAAGCTTAGGACTGAGTTATATACCAGAGCCATAGGAGACGCTTTTGCCTTGCTGCAGGTGTAGTCAGGCTGACTATCCTTATTATCAACTCTACAAGGCAACGTGCAAGGGACCCAGGTAAATGCCTGAACAGACTTCTCACATAAGCAATCAGTGCCAATCACAGAAATCCCTCACAATAGCATTTCACAGCACCCTACAGGAAGCCGTGATCAGCCTTTATAGTTTCCTAAGTATTTCTAGACAATGCAGTATTAGTTTTTAATCATGTGTAAATGCTTACAGCTTTTTTGTGGGCATATTAGATTGATCATTGGTGCCCTCAGTGTGTCTTCGCACAGTGAAATAAACAAGCCTAAGCATTGCTGATGTAAGCCAAATAGAAGGCACAGCTGCGATTAAGTGAACTTGTCATCGTCTCATTCTCAAATGCCATCAAACAAAACACAGATAAATCTAAATTCTGAGGAAAACATGAGCATATATAGTATCTAGAGTCTTTCCGATTTAAAGCTAGAAGATGGAAGTAAGCTGAAACTCTAGCCGAGATTATAGTAGTGTGAGGAAAAAATACTAGCGTAAGTAATTTGAACAAAAGACAAAGAGTCTTGTACCGTTTCTCTAACTGGAATCATCTCTTAGGAGAAGGCATGGCATATTTGGATGAATGTATGTATAAGGAAGAAGTGAATATCAACAGCCTTCAGTGTGGCGATATTTGATACCTTTTGGCGATGATATATGCAGTATGTGTGCAACATGCCCTCGTGTACCCATTATACCAGCTTGTAATGCTATAGACGAGAGTTAATGCATACAAATCATAGTGGATGGCTGCAACATTGCAGGCTCACCTCTTCTGTGCATAGGCCACCTTTGTGAGCATCAATTCAAGAAGGTAGCCTCGGTGGGCATCCCCCACCAGGTGGAGTTCGTCAACCACCAGGATGCCTGGAACACATCAACCACACCACTTTTAAGGACTTCAAGTCGCAAGAAATATCCAGCTTTCTATTTAGCTTGACATAAAGGGTGACATACATGACACCAACAGTAAAAGAAGTCATTTTATTTTTATTATTAATATATTCATCATCATCATCATCATCATCATCATCATCATCATCATCATCATCATCATCATCATCATCATCATTATCATTATTATTATTATTATTATTATTATTATTATTATTATTATTATTATTATTATTTAGAAATACTGCCAACCCTCTATTGAGGGTCATTGCAGGAAAGGTACATCGCACACTACAAAGTAGGCACATAACTATACATCTCACAACGATAAACCAGGTATCCGTATATACAAATACATGAAAGCTCTGCATTCCAAACGAAAAACGCACTCTAAATCGCAATGCAACAGATAACAATCACCATAACCTTTACAATAAATCACATAAGTGTAAATCAAGTAAATTCACAAATTCATTAACATCATCCGCATCGACTATCTTACTCGGTAACGCATTCTTATTTTCAATGACATCAGGGAAAAAAAAGCTTAACGGTACACCTTCGTTCGCACAAAATAAGGTCGCAGTACTCGTGTGTGGTTTGCCCTCTTGCTTTGTTTTCCAAGTTGTTGTACGTAGTTATTTTTTGTTAATCTTTAACTCACCTTCCATTAACTGAAAAAGAAACCTTAATCTAATTTACGTGTGCACTTGTGGAGCGTCTCCAGATCACAGAGTTGTAGCTTTTCTATGACCGAGTTGTTATGCTTATATCTCAAGCATATAAAGCAAGCTGCAAGCCGTTGTACGCGTTCAAGTTTACTTACCAGCACTTTTTGAAGGAGATGGCCCTTGATCTCGCTAAGGCCTTCGATACGATTACACATCAGTTTATACTGGAGGAGGTAGAGCGCATGGGATCAGGTCCCAAGTTCCAAGCCTATGTTCGCGCCTTTCTCAGGGACAGCAAAGCCACAATTAAATCAGAGGCCTTCACCCTGGGTGCGAGGGGCACGCCGCAGGGAGCGGTAATTTCACCCCTTTTGTTCAACATAGCCATGAAAGGCCTCTCAGAGCGCCTATCCACTGTAGCCAATATTAACCATGCCTTATATGCCGACGACATTACAGTCTGGTGCATGGGCAGGTCGGATGCTGAAGTGGAGGCAGCGCTAGAATCTACTTTGTCTATCACAGAACGTTTTCTGCAGGATATGGGGCTTCAGCTATCCACCTCTAAATCAGAGTTGCTTCTATATCGACCAGGTCGACCCGGAAGAAGGAACGAGTCACCGCTTGATCAGGTGCAGATTACTATAACCACACGAGATGGGCAGTCGATTCCAAGAGTCAATGGTATTCGGGTGCTAGGCTTCCTTCTTCAATCCAATGGCAGAAACTTGCAGGTTTTGGCTCGCATCACCTCCAAAACGAAGAACTTGCTCAGACTAATATTGAGGGTTTCAAGACGCAGGGAGGGCTGAGGGAGAGCAATCTCCTTCGGCTATTCCATGCATTCCTCGTAAGTCACATTAATTACGTGGCATCCTCGCTAAATTGTTCTAAACGCAAGGAGCATAAACTCGTCACTTTAATGCGTAAAAGCATCAGAAGGATACTAGGCCTCCCTATGAGCACCAGCACGGACAGGCTCATGAGTCTGGGCATGCACAACACCCTCCCGGAGGTGACCGAGGCACAAACACTAGCTCAGGTCATGCGACTCTCCACCACGAAAGCTGGGCAGCGTCTCCTACAGTCGGTGGGATATCATCATACGGCAGGGGAGGAACAGGAGATGGTCTTATCACAAATAATGAAGGGCACGTACGAGGTGGCACCCTTCCCGCGTAACGTTCATCCACAGTACAATGTTGGCCAGCAAAAGACACGTGCCAAGTATCTCCTTCATTTCGTGGCTAGATCTAAGGGCACTGTAGCTTTCGTCAATGCGGCGCAGTATGGCCACTCCGATCGTTTTGCTGCTGTGGTCGTTGATCATGGCGGTCGCGTACTCAACTCAGCTTCCGTGAGAAAAGAGTCTGCCTCTGTAGCAGAGCAGGTAGCGATAGCCTTGGCGATGATGGACCCTTCACGTCCAGAGATGTTTACTGCCATGGCGTTTACACAGTATGCCATGTTACAACTTAAATACCAAATAATAAATAGCACGACCAGATCCGCCAAAGCGGTCTTAGGCCTGGACCTTAAGAAGGCGTTTGACAATGTCACTCTACAATACTGACGCAAATAAAGAAATTGGGACTCGGTAAGCGGACGTACCGCTATGTGCGTGATTTTCTCACGGGCAGGACAGCAAGGATCACGCTGGGAGAGCTCGAGTCTGGGGAGATTGAGATGTGCAGCGCCGGCACCCCTCAGGACTCAGTGATTTCGCCTATGCTCTTTAACCTAGCACTCATAGGGTTGCCAGATAAATTGGAGGAGATTGGCGGGCTCTGCCACAGCCTGTACGCCGACGACATCACCATGTGGGTAATGCAGGAATGCGTCGACCAAATAGAACACACACTGCAGAGAGCCATCGACGCCGTTCAAGGCTACTGAGAAGGCACAGGCCTTACCTGCTCCGCTGAGAAATCGGAGCTACTGGTACGCGCAGGGGTCGCAAACTGAGTAACAACGAGCAGAGTGGAGAGAAGGTGGAGGGAGAGATACGGCTGATGACCGCGGAGGGCCACGTCATTCCCACCGTAGAGAGCATACGATTATTAGGCTTGCACCTCTCTGCTAACGGGCACAATGATGAAACCATTCGTAAGTTAGAAAATGGGGTAGACCAGACCATCAGACTGCTAAAACGCATTACGAACAGGCACAGTGGCGTGAAAGAAGGCAATAGGATTCGTCTCGTGCACGCCTTCGTCTTTAGTAAAATTACGTACGTTGCTCCTTACCTGAGGTGGCAGGTTGCTGAGAAAAAAAAAATTAGAACGCTTAATCAGGAAAGTTTTTATTCAAGCCTTAGGATTACCAAAAAACACGAGCACGGCGAAATTCTTGGATCTAGGATTGCACAATACGCTGGACAAATTGGTAGAAGCGCACAACATAGCCCGATTCGAACGACTTTCAAAAACAAAAACAGGCAGGTACATCCTTGAACAACTAGTCATAGGTTATCATACGCAACACGGAGAAAAGGCAAGCGTGCCTGCGAGGATGAGGGACAGAATAGTGGTCTCTCCGTTACCGAGAAATATGCACCCCGAGTATCACGCTGGTAGGAGAAACAGACAGGCGCAGGATTTGCAGAGAAAATTCGGCAAGTGCAAAGAAGCGGTCTTCGTTGACGCGGCTCGTTACGCGAGCAAGCGCGGCTTCGTGGCTGCAGTGGTCGACCGCGAAGGCAAATGCAAGACGAGCATTACGTTTAAAACTTAGCACGCAGAGACGGCCGAGGAGGTGGCCATCACTGAGGCGGAAATAGTGATCAGCGATTCGCAAGTGGCGATACGAAACTATGCTAACGGCAAGGTGTCCCGGAAAACGCTGCGAATATTGTCGATCATCGCTGAAAAAATACGAAACAAAAATGATACACTTGTGATATGGACACCTGCCCACACACACTGCCCTCTGGCCGGCAATGGGGCTGCATACGCGGCGGCTCGAGAGCTTACGAACCGAGCAGCTGTGCGTGCCGATGCCGCTTCTACCGAGGCGACACGCGGAAATGTGTGGGAGTGGGAGGAACGTATGACTAGCTACAGCCAGATTACACAGCACTACAAGCTCAATAGGCGTAAATACCCACCACCACATAGCAAATTAACTAAGAAGCAGTCAGTTGCGTGGAGACAACTCCAAACAGACACTTTTCCGAATCCAGTGATCTTTCACCTCTGTTACCCTGACCTGTATTCGACAGATAAATGGAAAGCCTGCGATTCCCGGGCAAACCTAGGGCATATGTTATGGGAGTGCTTGAGCCTCAATGACGCAGTCAGCAGTACAAACGAGGAGGCAGTCTCGAACCACAGGGCGCGCTAAGAGGCGGCTCTGCTCAGCTCCGCATTAGAACAACTATGGGCCGTCCAGCGAGCCGAGGAAGCCGCCCAAGGCCAAGGGCTGGAGGCCGATGCCTAGGCCGGGGTTCAAGCCCACCCCGATTTATCATCGCCAGACTCGTAATAAATGTTGTTTCTCTCCTCATCGAGGGCTGCTGCCCGGGCCTTTGCCTCAGGGGTAATCTCCAGAAAGGCTGTCGCTACTTTAAATTCCAGGAATGCAGTAGGCTACCGCACAATCACCTGGTTTCCAGCCCACATGGGCTCAGAGGTGCATCCGACTTTTCCCAACGCCAACGAACTCGCCCATAACCGTGTGGGAGAAATCACAACTTAACCGTGTGCGAGAATTCACGTGCTGCGGAGGTCTGGGCAGGTACGGAGGTGGGTTTGCGGGTGACTTTAAAGATCCACTTGGCACTTTTAACGAAGTGATGTCCCATTAACAGTTGTCCAGGCGGAGGTACCCGCTTCCGCATTCTAAGCTCCCTCGGCTGCAGTCGTCGGTTCTCCGGATGCTACAGGCAGGTTCATTCCCATCTCGTAACACATGCAGCCACTTTGCTGATGGCATAACTCCAGGATGCCCTAGTTGTGAGGCACATAACTGCACACTCGTTCACATGCTCTGGCAGTATCCGGCGTTACGTGGCGCAAAGTTCAGCAGAGAAGAAGACTGGGAGAGGGCTCTTAAAAGCCCCGTACTCTCAGTCCAATACTCGGCAGTCCAGGAGGCCAGCGAACGGGCGGAGGGCCACGGTCTTCCAGTCCTGGCATGGACGTGGCCAGCAACTGCGGCGGACCCCTCTTAGGGGGGTGTCTGACCAGTTCTCCAGTACCAACGAAGTTCATTTCACTTCACTTCACTTTGATGGAGACTCCAGACTATACTGGCATATTCCAGTATAGCCATATAAAAGTGTTAGAAGCAAGGAGTTTTACATTCATACTTGCGCCCTGCAGTTTTTTTCTTAATAATTACAACTTTTGTGAAGCCCTAGAGCAAACAATATCAATATGTGTGTGCCACTTATGTTTATGCATTATTGTGAGACCTAGGTACTTAAACGCATTAACCGTCAACAAGGTGTGATTCCCGATACAGCCTCCAAATGAAATTATCGGGTTTTTTTTTCTAGAAATGTGGATAACGGTAGATTTCAAATATTTGATTCTTAAGGTATTGAATAAACGAATCTTAAGGTAACCATCAAAAATTAATATTCTTATCCATTGTAGTAAAGGCTATTCATTCCCCAATTCTAAAAACTAGCATTTAAGAAATATAAGCATATGAAGATGACTTTTTCATAATTCTACGAGACGTTTCGAGTAAATAACTGAGAAATGTTGCTAACAAAATAGTTCAAGTTTTGAAAACCAACAGCACCAGTTTTAAGTTCACATGCAATACCATCAGAGGTAACAAATTTGTCCACATTTTTATACACACGCCTGTAATTAAACAGTAACCACAAGTAAAAGTTTAAAAAGAAAAACACAAAAAAAGACGTTTCGGCAGAATACAGTCGCCACATGTGCACATGGAGACCGTAGAAACGCAAAAAACGGCCGAGGGCGAAGCCCTCGGCCGTTTTTTGGGCTCCTACGGCATCCATGTGGCCCATATTCTGGACCAAAAGCTACGACAACCGCTTGTAAATGTGAAAGACAGATTAGCCAAAGTGAAGTTCCCTGGTGTGGTGTACGCTGTCCCTTGTGCGGATTGTGACTATGTGCATATCGGTGAAAGTGGCGACTTTGAACGGCGCCTCACATAGCACATTTACGACGTTAATAAAGAAAATGTTAAATTCAGTGCCTTGGCCGAGCATGCGTCAGGTGGTCACACAATCGATTGGGGGAAGGCACGTGTTCTCGCTAGAGAAAAAAGGACTGTCACGAGGTCTTTATCTTGAGTCACTCGTGATACAAACCACTTCGAGCACTTTAAACAAGAGCGATGCTAATCTGCCGTCAGTATATGCGCGCTGCCTGCGTGATATATTGAGACATACATAACGCCAACTGCTTTACACATGTTTTCATTCTACTGTGAACAAGGCTTCCGTGTGGGAGCCGAAACGTTTTTTCTCTGTGTTTTTCTTTTTGAACTTTTACTTTGGTCGGCACAGCGCCTCCAGGTTTTTTACCCTCAACCATGTATCGTTTCGACCAGACGGGCTTCCGTCAAACTTTAAACTTCAGTAACTACAAGATGGGAATAGAGTCCAAGATCAAAACAAATGACTCATTCCTTGTGGAAGCACCCTTTCCAAGCTTGTCAAAAAGATAATCATTATGAACTGCCTCTATTCAACTTTAACAAAGTCATGTGACCATGTCATGAGTGAAAGCTTCAGCAGTCAGGTAAAACATTTGAAGCATGCCAATTATCCATCACTTTGTTTTATACGCTTGAAGCAGTACTTCAAAAGATTAAACAATCTGATGTGAGAAAGAAACAGAAGATGACATAGAGACAGGCAATCCCACGTATATAAAATCTGGTACAACCTCAACATGATGGTTTGGTAGTATTCTGAGCCCTGTGCAAGGTGTCTAAATTGCGTCTAACAAAGAGAAGCTGCTGCGGTACACTACCATGCAGCATAGGACAAGATTCGTGCAATATGCTGCAAACGTTGTTAGTGAGATTCCCCACACTGTTGCCTTTAATACATATGGCCAACACACTTGTGATCATATGAAAGGGCAGCAAACCACAGTTTGAATGCACAAAATTGATACTGAAGCATATTGAAAACCTGAAGGGGTCACTGTCAATAGGACTGTATTTGTTTTCAGCAAGTTCAAATTGTTCGAATACTAAAGTTTCAGTGCAAATCGAATCAAATTCCAAGCACTATTAGGAAAATATTCGAATATTCGCACACACCAAAAGCTCACACAAAAGTCCCGTGTTTTTGTCGGTCTTTTTTATTTTGTACAATAGATTCGTTAAAAAGAATGTGAAAAGAATAGAAGAGCATTTTCTATTTCATAGGAGTTATGTTTACTGAAAGATGAACAATGGGGCAGAGTAAAGACCTGTAACCAATCATATAAAAAGCAGCCATTCCATTCAAGAGATTTCTGTGTACTGAGAGTGTACTGTATTTGCACTCATCAGGACTAAGGTGGCGACTGCTTCATATCATGCTTTTTATGTGGTTTCCTTGCTTTGACACAGGGTTCTTTTTTGAAAGTTCACATTTTTGAGAGCTAGTTCTTGCTATTGGTGAAAAATTATAGCACTTGTAATGTGCCAAAATTATGGGGTAATGTGGAACATTCTCCTCTGTGATAGGGATCCCAACTGATGGCCGTTATGCAGTCAGGAAGCCAACACACATTTAGTTATATTTTCACTATTGAAGACAGTTAAGAAACCAACCATCACTGGTGACCAACCATTGCTCTCATGCCATCGAATAGTCGATCGTGCCATAACCTGCCATCGCCCACACTGCTTTCACAACCCCCATCGAGCACTCGCACTACCGCTATAACATATTACTTGCACTCACATTCAGTCATTGACAGTGACACTTGTTACAAAGCCAGTGAGCCACCAGAAAAACCTTCAGTACAAGTGGTTGCGAATGTTCCAGAGAACAGCACAGTTAGGTGCGGCAACATCGAGTTCACAGCTCTCTCGAGAATTCCTGGATTGTGGCGCCACAGTTGCTTCAATATGGGGCCGTATTGTGTTATAACAATGAAGACCCATAATACCATGAAAAGGTGACAGAACAGGAAACGCTAGCACTAACACAGGTAGAAGTACAGCTAGAATCTCAATGATACGATTACGGTTGATGCAAATTTCACGATGATACGAATTTCAAGGTTGTTTTGATGGTCTACATAATATAAAATACACCGTCATTCGATGTTATACGAATTGTTTCCCCAGCCACCGCAGATGATACGAATGTGCAATTTGCCGCTGCATGCCAGCGGCGCAACACGGCAAAAACACGCCGCAAGACCGACGCGAAAAAATCGGTCCGAGACGCTATTGCATAGCATCGCCTTTTTGCTGCACGGCTTTGGCTTCACCGGCTGTTCTATCTCTCAAACCACTTGATGTCAACAACCAGCCGCAAATCAACATGGCGGCGAAGACATCGGCGGTGGGTCGCGTCGACGCTATTCGCGACGAAATCGGGCTATAGGTGGCAGTACCGTCCCGCGCAAGTGTGGATAGGTGGTCAAGGCCATCGGCAGCACATATACAAATACACGCAGCGGCACTTCGTTGCGTGCGGTCTGAGCCTATTGTCGGCTACAGTTTACTGTTAATATTGTCGCGACGTCAAGAGAGAGGTCGTACTCGAAGACGCTGAGAAAACAGCAGCGGGTCGGTCTTTTTGTTAACCGCGCGAGAGAGAGTTCCTCATCTTTCTCGTTGTTGCGTTCTGCATAAAAGCGTGCAGATGCGCGTATGCACTGTTGCCTTCGTCTTTTTCGCGGGCCGCATGTGACATTTGCCTCCCTCCACAAATGGCATCGTCCCGATGCGCAGCCAAGGCACTCTACTTATAAAAACGCACATATGCACCGGCACGCGCTGGACAAACGAGAGTTAGCTGGACAAGTAGGGTTTCATCCGGATGACATGCACGATTTCTGGTGAGCAGTTTCGGCGACTGGAACTGCAATCGCCGTCGGAAATAACTTCGTAGTTGATGTCGTTCAATCGTCGGGTGACTCGATATAGGCCAAAGTATCGTCGTAATAGCTTTTCTGACAGTCCGCGTCGACGTATTGGGATCCAGAGCCCATACCTTAGTCGCCTGGTTTGTAGGTTACCAATTTATGTCGTAGGTCGTACCGTTTCGCATCTTTGTGTTGCTGGTGACAAATACGCACGCGGGCTAGCTGTCGGGCTTCTTCGGCGCGCTGACCGAATTCTTCGGCGTCAGCGTGAGACTCGTGCGGCAGCATAGCGTCCAACGTTGTAGTGACTTCATACCCGTGTATTAAAATAAACGGCATCATTCCGGTAGTTTCCTGACGGGCAGTATTATAGGCGAAGGTCACATAAGGCAAGATTTCGTCCCAGTTCTTGTGTTCTGTGTCGACATACATGCAGAGCATGTCTGCGAGGGTCTTATTAAAACGCTCTGTTAGTCCGTTCGTTTGTGGGTGGTACGCCGTTGTTCTCCGGTGAGCTGCACCAATGAGCCTGAGAACCGACTCCAAAAGTTCTGCCACGAACGCAGTTCCTCTATCCGTGATGAGAACTGTTGGAGCACCGTGCCGAAGGACAACGTTTTCTATGAAGAAATGAGCCACTTCTGCTGCTGTGGCCCTCGGAATGGCTTTAGTTTCTGCGTAGCGAGACAAGTAATCAGTGGCGACAATGATCCATCTGTTTTCTGTGGTAGAAGTTGGGAATGGGCCCAGGAAATCCATTCCGATTTGGGCGAATGGCTTTGCTGGTACTTGAACGGAAATGTAATAAGCCTGCCGGCCTGCCGAGTGGTGCTTTGCGTCTTTCACAGTCGGCACATGTTTGGACGTGATGTTTCACAGCAGCAGGTAGGTTAGGCCAGTAGTAACTGTTTTGCAGACGGGACAATGTTCGAGTGTAACCGAGATGACCAGAGGTGACTTCATCATGGCAGGCTTCCAGAATTTCTTTTCGCAGTGATGCAGGGACGACGAGCAAGTATGGGCTGCCGGTGGGAGAAAAGTTTTTCTTGTATAGGACGTCGTTCCTTAAACAAAAATATGGCACTCCTCTCGCAAAAATTTGCGGCACGTCTTCCCGTCGGCCTTCTAAGAAATCGATAAGCGAAAGCAGGTCAGGGTCACTGCGCTGCTCTTGTGAGATAGTGGCCGCGTTGATGACTCCCAAGAATGCGGCGTCCATAGACTCGTCATTAATACCAGCAGGCTCGACGGGTGACCGCGAGAGACAGTCTGCGTCGGTGTGCTTCTTCCCTGATTTATAAATAATTACAGCGCTAGGCTTTCCACGAGCAGACCATGTAATTGGACCATGTAGCGTTATGTAACTTGAGAACTACTGAAGGTATCATGATGAAACTCCATTGGTACCATGATGCATGCCAAATTCCATTGCTGTAGGTCAACAAATAAAAAAGTTTTTTTTAAATGCACTTGTAACAATTGCCGTTGTGAGTCGGTTACTGTCATCTTTATCCGGAGGAAAGCGCTTCATGAAATTAGACCTTGCACAAGCACATTAACAGCTGTTCGTAGATGAAGCATCAGCAGATGCTCAGACCATTGCCAGGCATCGAGGGACATATAGAGTAAAGAGGCTGCAGTACGGTTAAGCAGTGCTTCCGGAATCTTTCAAATGCTAATGGATAGGCTCCTCTAGAACATTCATGGAGTATATCCATACTTCGACGACATACCTATCGCTGCTGCAACTCAAGAGGAACTTGCATCACGTTTTCATGAGGTGCTTCAGCGATTCAAGTATGCTGCCCTGCAGGTCAAGAAAGAAATGCATCATTAATGTGCCAGAAGTCGAATTTCAGGGTTTTCGTGTAAGTGCTGTTCTTATTCTTCCCACATGTAGAAAAGTTGCTGCTCTTCATGAGGCACCACCTCCCAAAAATAAGCAATGACTTTTCTAATAAGAAAAGGTTTTGGAAATATATGAGACGATGTGGTACTGAGAAGGTTAGCCCACCAAACCTACGTTACGGTGGCGAGATTGTAACTGAGGATCGAGATAAAGCCACACTTTTTAACGACTTCTTTAAATCGGTCTTCCGCCCACCTACACAAGTGATTGTCACGAATAAAAAAGAACAATGTTTGCCTATGGGTGAGATAGAGCTTTCATTCAATGGCATAATGAAGTTGTTACAGCGCATTGACGAAGGTAAAGCAACTGGCCCAGATGGCATATCACCAAGAGTTTTAAAACTTTGCTCTGAGGCAGTAGCTCGTTACCTTTATGTTATCTATAAAAAATCACTCGATGAAGGCAAGCTTCCTGATGATTGGAAAATAGCTAATGTTGTGCCCGTTTTCAAAAGTGGTTCTAAATCAGACGTATCAAATTACAGACCAATTTCTTTGACGCCGATTTGTTGTAAAGTACTTGAACATGTTCTTTTTTCTGCTTTAATGAATCACCTGACTTCAATTAATTTTTTAATCCTAAACAACACGGATTTAGACAGGGTTTTTCATGCACAACCCAATTAATTGAATTCTATCATGATATAGCATCAGTTTTAGATAATCGAGGACAGATTGATTGTTTATTTTTAGACTTCAGAAAGGCTTTCGATACGGTATCACACTCCATTCTGATTCAAAAACTGCAGAACTTGAACATTCATCAAACCATTTGCCGTTGGATTGCGGACTATTTAACTTCAAGAAAACAAAAGGTTGTGCTTGGTGGATCATGTTCGTGTTTAGTTTCGGTGACATCAGGGGTACCTCAGGGTTCCGTACTCGGTCCGCTTCTCTTCCTTGTGTTTATTAATGATATTTCGGATACAATTAGGTGTCGTATTAGAATGTTTGCTGACGACTGTGTGTTGTATACTGAACTGACCGACCAAACGGATTCCACCCAGCTTCAGGATGACCTTAATCACGTGGAGGCATGGTGTAAAAATAATGACATGGTATTAAACACGAATAAATGTGTTCACGTCAGTTTCACCAAAAAGGTTAATAGATTTACAAATCAGTACATCTTAAACAATGAAGTTATTAGGTATGAACACAAATATAAGTATTTGGGTGTCACGCTTTCTGAGGATGGGGGATGGTCTGAACACATTGGCAGTGTTGTAAGTAGAGCGGGAAAAGCCCTAGGCTTTTTACAAAGAAATCTTAAACATGTAACCAAGGAGGTTAAACAGGCCGCATATTATGCCTATGTGAGACCAATACTAGAATACGGCTGTCCTGTGTGGGATCCGTTTAACAAAATACATATTCATGAATTAGAACGCATTCAGTCGATGGCAGCAAGATTTGTTCTGGGAAAATATGGCCGAACTGAAAGCTCCCGTTGTATGAAAAGAGAACTTAATTGGCAATACTTACAAGATCGAAGACGTAATCTAAGATTAAAACTATTTTATTCGATATATAACAATAAAACGGGCATTAATGCTTCAGATTATTTAAAAAAAGCGTATTATCAATCCTCCCGTCATGATCACAAATTTAAAGTACGGCCATACAACCCCAGAACGGATCTTTTTAAGCATTCTTTTTTTCCGCAATCCATTGTTGAATGGAACACGTTACCAGCCGATGTAGTTGGCCGCAAGACTGCGGATTCATTTTATGAGGCTCTGTGCCCCCCGCAATAATGCCTAAGTGGCGCTGCGGGTTTTGTTTCAAATAAAAAAAAAAAAAAGAGCTACAAGCGTTTCTTGGCCTGCTCAATTTCTATCACAGCTTTCCGAAGGGTAAGGCCACAGTTGCCAAGCCCCTTCACCATCTTCTGGACGCGAAGGCAGTGTGGGCCTGGGGAGCGAGGCAGCCAAAGGCATTTCATGCACTCAAGAGCCTCCTTTCCTCAGACACAGTCCTGACACACTATGACCCAACTAAGCCTGTAGTTTTAACATGTGACGCAAGCCCTGTTGGCATTGGGACAGTGCTTAGCCACAGACTAGAAGACTCCAGGGAGGTGCCCAATGCATTTTACTCGCACACATCATTAGAGCAAGAGCAAAACTATGCGTACATTGATCTTAAACAAGTGGCTATAGTTTCGAGCAAGAAGAAGCTTCACGACCATCTCTATGGGCGTGAGTTCGTAATTGTAATAGACCACAAGTCCCTCCTGGGAATTTTGCGCCAGACAAGATACACCCGCCCATCCTGTCACCTTGAATGCCTACAATGGTCTATCCTTTTGAATAAGCACAGCTATACACTGGTCCATCATCCGGGGAAGAAGGTTGCCAACGCTCAGAAGACTGCCTTCATCTGCGACTGTATGCGCACCACCGCCGTTACTCGAAGTCTTCATGCTGAAGTTGACCACGAAGCCTCTTCTGCAAGCTACAGACATTGCTGTTTTGATGCAGCGGCACCCTGTATTGTCTCATGTTCTCAGCTGGGCTCTTAGCGGTTGGCCTTCAGAGCGTCTGCGTGGCGACTTTCAGGCCTATGAGCACAGAAAGAACGAGATCTCAGTGTAGAAGAGGTGCGTCCTATGAGGAAACAGAGTTGTGATTCCTACGGTGCTCGAGCTCAGATACTGGAGGCATTGCATAGTGCAAATCTAGGGATTGTCTGTATGAAAGCCCTCAGTCGCAGTTATGTGTGGTGGTCGAAACGGACGCTGACATTGGGTGCGCGGTGAACTTGTGCAGCACATGCCAGGCATGAAGACCAGCTCCCCCTCAGGCCCTGTGCACCACTGGGAGAAAACAAGGACGCCGTGGTTACGCCTCCACTTAGATTTTGCTGGGCCATTTCAAAGGCAAGTTTTTTTCATTGTTCTTTTTCCAAGTGGCTGTAGCTGGTTCCAGTGTCGTCCATGACCAGTTCCACTGTCATAACGTGTCTGCACGGCCTCTTTTTGAGTCGCGGACTACCTGACAATATTGTATGGGACAATGCAGCACAGTTTGTGTCTGACGAGTTTTGACAGTTCTTAGCGGGTGGCCTAATTCCCCACATGACATCTGACCTTTTTCATCCAGCAACTAATGGGCAAACCGTGCATCGTCAGAACAACCAAGGACTCTTTGAAACGGATCATCCAGAGCGACTGGGACCGACGTCTCACAAGTTTACATCCAGCAGCATGTCACTTTCTGCAGTAGTACAGGAAAAAGCCCTGAAGAGCTACTTTTCAATCGCTTCACCAAGACACTTCTAGACAGACAACACCCCGACAGGATGCGAAACGACCAAACCCAGACCGTCTGCACTAAGAGAGAGCGAAGAGCAGAGCACAGTTCTGCATTTGGGGACACAGTGTATGAGTGAAACTACGCTCCTGGACCACGCTGGATTCCTGCAAGTGTTGCTGAGGTGGTGGGGCCATTGTCATACCTGCTTCGCACACCTGTGATGTCGTACCATGCACAAAAGGATCATGATAGCGCAGGAAGAACATAAAACAGGCACGGAGTAAACTGCTCACGGATTGAAATGCAACAACTTTTGGCTAAATACTGCATGTACTACCAATTCCACTTTCACGAGTTTGTGTCATATTGATGTAATTTTTCTCAAATGCTTGCAGCGGAGCCAACATTACCTTTAGAGGCTTTATTGGCAGCAACAAGATGCTGAGGCCTCGAGCGATTTGCACACTCACAGTCATTGTACTAGAAGCTTTGATGCCACGTTTCAATCGCTGTACATCCTGCATCATTCCCCAGCAGTGCTTGTTCAACTGTGTGCTCTTAACGGTGCATCATCAACATCCCGTAGTCAATAATCACCCAAAAGAATTCACACTCACCTAGTTCACCCAGGGTGCCCTGATCGAGCAGCATCCCATTGAGTAGGTTGTTTGCACGTTCAATGGTGCAGACGGCCAGGTCGACACCAGAGAGGCCACCCGGCGGTCGACGCTGGCCTAGGAAGCCACCCACACGCACACCACAGCCTCCAAACAGCTCCTGCACCATCGATAAGTAGTGTCTAACAGTTCACAACGACAAGCAGACTATGAAGTAGTACAGTTCAATCCCTCTACAAAAAATACTGATGCAAGACAATCGAGTATAAGAGAAACCAGTGGGCGTACATTGGAAAAAGGGTTGATGAAATAAGAAAATGCATAGGTGTTATCATGCTTTTAGGAGAAACGACACTTTATATAAGAGCCAAAAATTACTCTCACTACATGTCCCCTGTGAAGGGGTTCAACTGTGCATTATAGAAAGCATTTAGTCAAACAATATGCTGTAATGGAAGCTCCGGGAAATAGGCACAACATAGATTTTAAAACTGTGCTAAAGACAAGACCAATCCAAGAAAGACAAAGTAGAGAAAGACTTGGCACAGTAAACTGAAAATCCCAGAAATATGCTGTGGCTACAGTTGAACCCCTTTATAAGATGCATGCACAGAGGAGCAATTCTTGTCCAATAAATGAGGTGTCTCTTAGCAAAGTGCATGCTATGCATCTTCTTATCAACCATTATTTCAATGTGGCGTCTCTTATACTCATTTGTCTGTTACATCAGTGTCTCGTATAAATAGGGCTCAACTGTACTACGTTTTGACCACCATAGAGTATTGAAAGAGTGTATTAGTATTATACTACCGGTAATATAGCACTGATAATGTACTGACAGTAATTGTACCAGACAATAGCAACAACTTCTTATAATAATACGTCTGCCACAGAAACGCTTCGTCTTCAAGCAATCAATCATCATTTGCTGAAATGCAGATCATCAGCTGAAATGCATGGGTACATTCATCATGGCACACTGAATTTGGGAGTCAAGTTTGCAACACTAAAAAAATAATGTTAAGCAACAGTGGTTACTGCACCACAGGTTCAACAAAACATGACAGTGGATACAGGATACAACTGACGAAGGAACAGCCTTTATATATATATATTTCAATACTGGTGCCAGTTTGAAATGAAGGTACACTTTGAAAATAAAGATTTTTTTCTTCTTTTCCTTGTTTTTTATTGATCTATCATTAGCATGAAAAAATTCACAATTTTGTAAAGGAACATCTCTTACCAGTGTATAGTAATCAACAAACCACTGGCAAAATAGAAACGACAGCAGGTTATAGGAAATAATCAGAAACATGAAAGTGTTTACAGTATTCAAGTGCAAGAGAAATGCAGACAGGTGAAATATCTCTATATTGCCCGACTAAGAATTGTATTTATAAGGACATAAATAAAAGACAATGAAAAATAAAGCATCCCAGAATAAGAGGTTAAAAACCAGCAAATGCAGAAATATTTAAAAATATGAAATCAGCTTTGTAACTTTTTTGTTACATTATATCTGTAGTCATGCATGTAGTCAATGGCATTATTAGCAATTGTCTCTTTTCATCTCTCTTAACCCCTTGCCTGCTTGAGACGAGCCTGCCCAAACTGTTACCAAACTGCTTTGGACAAGCAGAACTCGTCCTAGCGGAATAGGTACTCCCTTCTTGCATTCAGGTAGAGAAGCGCGCACTTAGGGCTTACATTGCGTGTCATACACTAGATGGCAGCATTTGCTCAAGAATTTAGTTTTTCTCCTGTGGCAGGAGCGCAGTTTTTGTACGGAAAGACGGTGTGCAGTGGCGGCAACCCGTGCATAGCTGGCCCGTGAACACGAAAAAAAAGCTACTATTCATTCTCGTCATCTTGTTTGACTGATGATGATCCGAAGTACATATATTCGTCTTGTGCCGGGAAGTGGAGACAGTGATGACGGTGAATTGAGTTGCTGCTCCGGTAATGATGACGGCTCGGATGCGAAAATTTTAAATGCTTGACAGTGAAGCCGCTTTTTGTTATTCCACATTTTGAAATTTTTCATACAGCCCTGAAGCTTCCGAAGTGAAATACCCCAAGGGTGCTAGGCCTACAAAAGTGAAAAAAGATGTGGCGTCTGCGACTGTTTCGCTAAGATTTTTAA
>WOVY01012308.1:0-69895 GCA_013436015.1 Rhipicephalus annulatus | reverse complement strand
GACAAAAAACATTTCGACTTTCTTTCCAAACCTAGAAATAAGAAAGCGTTATTCCGATATATGAGATCGCGCAAAATTCTGCCGTCTCTAGCTAACTCTGATTATGACAGGTTATCGACGGAAGAAATGACTAATTCGTTGGAGGAAATCGGAAGAGGTCTAGCTAACAGATTTTCGTCGACTTTGACAATCAACTGGCAAAAGTCCTCTATAAAGACTGATTACGAAAAAGTGACATTGTCCGAAATGTCAAGCGTAATTAGAAACTTACCCTCTTCGGCTCCTGGTCCTGACGGTATAACAGTTCCTATGATTAAATTTTATTCCAGATATCACCGGCGACGTCCTCAACCTTATAAACTATTCCTTAAGCAATGCCTGGATACCACATGACTGGAAAATAGCTAGAGTGATTCCCATATTAAAAAAACAAGGGTCAGGTTTTAACATTGACAACATCAGACCAATCTCTCTAACATCTCACCTGATCAAAATTATAGAGAGAGTTCTCAATAATAGAATAAAAGTTTGGATGGCTGACAAGCTAATATTGAAACCATTTCAAATAGGTTTTCGTAGCGAATGCTCAATTTGGTGTGCTCAGCCGACTTAGAGAGCCGAATACAGCTTGCCCGAAAAAGACGACAATACGCGGTACTAGTAACACTAGACATAGCTAAAGCTTATGATAGCGTTGAGCACTCAATTTTATTGAACTCGTTACACGAATGTGACTTTCCGCGATATATTGTTGATTGGGTAGCAGAGTTTCTAAAATCGAGGAGAATTTTATTGTGCAAAGGATGGATGTCACTCATCTAAATTCAAACAGCAACGTGGAGTACCTCAAGGGGCGGTCCTATCTCCGCTATTATTCAATGTGTTGATGAGCTCAATTCCCATTGAACGAGATATCACTGTCTACATTTATGCAGACGACATTGCATTTTTCGTTGCAGACAGTGACATTTATTCTTTGCATCAAAAATTGCAAAAGTACATGTATTCTCTTGAAATTTGGCTGCATTCAATTTCATTGTCTCTAAACATCAGTAAAAGTGCGCTCCTGGTGTTCCCTATAGCAGATTCTATTCAAATTTCAGTACTTTATAATCAGGAACCGATTACACAAGTAGAGTCTATCAAATATTTGGGCATTATTTATAACGAGAAACTTAACTGGAGCCCTCACATAGACTATATCGTGGCAAAGGCACAACGAGCATCAGGCTTATTGCGAAGGTTGAGCAACAGAAAATATGGGTTACGTAGACACACCTTATTAATGATATATAAAATGTACATGCGCCCAATACTAGAATTTGGGTGTATATTATTTTCGGGTGGCCCTACGTACAAAATTAAACCGTTAGTTCTATTAGAGCGAGAAGCGTTACGTTTGTGTTTGCGACTCCCCAGGTATGTCGCTATTAATGTACTATATCAGGAAGCTCGCATACCAACTATTCTTTGCCGATTCCGTATCCTAACTGTACAAACATACTTGAAATTTTACGGCTTATCAGCGAGACGGTCTGCATATGCCTTTATTAGTGAACCCGACGCCTTCTTCCTCGCTCACTGGCCACGCTTTCGTACTCCCCAGATTATTTTGTACAAAAGAAACTGGAAAGCATAAAGGTGGATATCAGATCGGTAATTGGAACCAAAGCATTAAATCACAATATTACGATAGAATGTGATGAAATTTTTCCCCCACTATCTAAGTTTCAATCTTCGAGTTACTTAAATGACAGGTTAGAAGATTACATAGCTCATGCGGAAATAAAGAACATAATAGCCACAGACGCTTCTGTGAATAAAGAAAAGGCAGCAGTAGGTATCGTCTCAGATTACCTCGGTTGGTCATTCTCGGTAAGACTACCAGACTTCACTCCGGTTTTCGAAGCTGAGCTCTTGGCTATTATTTTAGCGCTACGAAAACTTCCTTCAAACGAAGAGAGTGCAATGATAATTACTGATTCTCTTTCGCTGTATACTACTCTCACAGCTTCAGAACAATCAAGAGCTCTAGCGACATTACAAACATTAGTTCCACCTCATGTGAAGTTCCTGAAGTTAGTCTGGGTCCCGGGACACTGTGGCATACGGTGAATGAAATGGCCGATTCACTATCTCGAGCCACACTTGATGGCCCTGCGATCTCGGTACTACCAGAATCGGAACACATAGTGTCGATCAGATATAGAAAATTGGCTATTTATACGGATATGATGGAAAATATTACTAAATATACGGACTATCAGCACCTTACATATCCCTGGAAACCTCAGTGGAGTCAATCTAAAAAGTTAGAAGTTATTTTAACCAAATTTCGATGTCGTGTCCCTCCATTAAACTTTTACTTGCACAGAGCTGGTCTGGCGATATCCCCCCTGTGTCCATTTTGTGAAGAAACGGAAACAATAGAGCATTACTTTATAACATGTAAAAACTATTCATTAATTAGGAAAAGACTTTTAATTGTTCCGTTTCACGCAGTAGGATTAAATTTAACTGCAGATAATGTTCTAAGTTTCGGTGCCTTTAGCTTGGGACATTGCCACAGGAGCGTATTCGATGCTGTATGCAATTTCATTCGAGAATCAAAGCGCATGTCATAATAATGCCTGCTTAAATATATTTCTGACGACACTTGTCTAATTTTGAATGAAATTTGCATATTCATTTGATTGTGACCGGGTGAGATAAGCTCGATTGTCTGGTCTACTCAAAATTTCTGTCTTACACTGTAGTATTACCTCACCTTTTCTCTTCTTGATTCAATCTTCAATTATTTGTTTAGTTTAATATTCTTTTTCTAGTTAATTATTCTTTTCTATTATATCATTAGTTTTTTCATTTAGGATAAACCTTTTAGTAGATCTCATATAGGCTACTTCTAGATTTCATGGCCAATCCCCCATAGTGGGTATGTGCCAGTGCGAAGGGGCAACAACAACAACAACAGCTTTCTCCCATGAAATCTAGAAGTAGCCTATATGACAATCCCCCATAGTGGGTATGTGCCAGTGCGAAGGGGCAACAACAACAACAACAACAGCTTTCTCCCAGCTACTGTGTAGTTCTTTTGGCTTGGGCACAAGTTCGCCCTTATTAAACCTTGTAAATAGGACGTCCTGGTTGTGAGGTTGTTATATCCGTTACATTTTCTGGTGGAGGTGCTGGGTACATGATTCCGAGCCCCACGCAAGAGCGAAGTCCAAGCACTGACCAGCCGCAACCAGTGGAGCTTACACCGGTGCACCAACGAGTCAGCCGCCGTATCCGAGGAGAGTTGCCAGAATTTGGGCCACTCCCTTCTGTATCAAGGGCATCGGTGACGGAGACAAGCGCCGCCACCACCATGACGAGCCAAGTTACGCCGGCACAACTCATCGTAAGCCAACCGGTCATTCCAAAGGTGTTTCATGGTGACCCATACGAGGACGCCGAAGACTGGTTAGAGCATTTCGAGAGAGTGGGAAATCTAAATCAGTGGAACGAGGAAGGCAAGCTGCGTAACGTCTACATTGCGTTGGAAGACTCTGCACGAGTGTGGTACGAAAACCACGAGGCATCTCTGACGTCGTGGCAAGAGTTTCGGCGGCAGCTACTGAGTACGTTCGCCAACAGTGATCGCCGGGAAAAGGCGGAAGCAGCTCTCCGCACACGGATTCAACGAACGAACGAAACTGTCGCGATGTACATCGAAGACATGTCCCGCCTTTTCAAGCGAGCTGATCCTGGCATGACGGAAGACAAGAAGGTGCGCCACCTCATGCACGGGGTAAAGCAAGAATTGTTCGCGGGACTCATCCGCAATCCGCCCCGTACTGTTGCTGAGTTTCGGTCGGAAGCAACAACCATCGAAACGACGCTTCAGCAGAGAGCCCGACAGTACAACCGCGACGTAGCCGGTGCATCCGCAGGAGTCTACTCAGCAGGCGTCGTGGATAATCTTGACACATTGCGGGAGCTCGTCCGGTCTGTTGTCAGGGAGGAATTAAGGAAACTGCAGTCACCTGATGTCACCCCCGAGCTGTCTCTTGCTGAAGTTGTCCGAGAAGAAATTCGACAGGCCATGCGGGAGCCGCGGAGTGATGTGCCAGCGACACGACGGGCGGTAACGTACTCCGAGGTGCTCAGGCGACCTCCTCTGCACTGTTCGCCGATCGAGACACCAAGTACTTATGTGCAGACAATGCGCAGCCCGCCTGAAATCGTAGAGGCAACACGCACTCCACCTCGTGCGAGAGAGATGATGCCACGGAAGAGCGATGTGTGGCGAGATGCCACACGTAGGCCCTTGTGTTTCCACTGTGGAGAGGCTGGCCACCTGTACCGATTCTGCCGATATCGTCAAGCTGGTCTTAGGGGATTCGCCATCAATGCACCGTGTCCGCGAAACGGCGAAAGACCTTCCGAGATTGAAGAATACCTATGCTCACGTCGGGAATTTGACCCGCCTCGTCGTCATCAACCACGCTCACCATCCCCTATGCGCTACCGCTCGTCTAGCCCACGTCCCTTCCCAAGCACGTCTAGGCAGCGTTCGCCTAGCCCAAATCCGGGAAACTGAAGAGGGCGACCTGTGGAGGCGAGGCCGCTGGCGACTTGGGATATGAAGATCCTCCACTGCGGTACGAGCCTGATAACGACGACTGTTTCCAGGTAAAGGAGTGCAGTACAGAGAAAATTACTTCAGACTTGCCGTTGGTGATTGACGGACTAGAGCTCAATGCTTTGATCGATACTGGTGCGGATTATTCTGTGATAAGTTACGAATTAGCGAAGCGACTCAGGAAAGTTCTGACCGAATGGGGTGGACCTCAAGTACGTACTGCAGGTGGTCACCTCATAACCCCTTCCGGCCGATGTACCGCAAGGGTCATGATACGGGGCTTCACTTACGTCGGTGACTTTGTCGTCCTGCCTGTGTGCTCGAGGGAAGTGATACTGGGAATGGATTTCCTACAAGCTAATGGTGCGATTATCAATTTACAGAGGTCGAGCGTGTCCTTTTCGACGGAGCAAGCTTTAAAGGTAGCACGATCAGATGAACGATGTACCACTCCACTGCGCGTCGTCGACGATGATGTGACTGTACCGCCACGGAGCAGTATAATGGTCCTCGTGAATAATGATACATTCAGCGACTACGAGGGTGTGGCGGAGAGCAACGTGGATGTTTTCTTGAAAAGAGGCGTTTGTGTGGCACGAGGGATTATCCAGCTGCGAAACGGGTGCACAGACATCCTCTTGACGAATTTCGGTAACGAATTCCAGCACATCGCAAAAGGGACGGCAATAGCGTTTCTTCATGAGTTCTGTGAAGTGACAGAAATATGCAGTCTTGAAACGACGTCACCGAATGTGAAACTTCCATCTGATGCCTGCGACAC
The DNA here is from genome assembly GCA_013436015.1 of Rhipicephalus annulatus. NCBI lineage: Eukaryota > Metazoa > Arthropoda > Arachnida > Ixodida > Ixodidae > Rhipicephalus > Rhipicephalus annulatus. Next base: position 64,490 of record WOVY01012308.1, on the reverse strand, counting down.
AATATACGTAAATCCTAATCTTTCAGAGATTCAACGTCAACAGCTATACGACCTCGTGCGGGAATTTGGCAGCTGTTTCTCCAACAGTTCAAAAGTACGGCGCACGAGCATTACAAAACACAGGATCATAACGGACGAGACAACCAGGCCGGTATGCCGGCATCCGTATCGTGTTTCCCCTAAGGAAAGGGAAGTCATCAAGAAGCAGGTACGAGAAATGCTTGAAGATGATGTTATCCAACCTTCTAACAGCCCGTGGTCATCTCCCGTGGTGCTTGTCAAGAAGAAGGATAACACGCTACGGTTTTGTGTCGACTACAGGAAACTGAATGCTGTGACTAAACGGGATGTATATCCCCTTCCACGCATCGACGACACGTTAGATCGACTTCGGTGTGCCAAGTTCTTCTCATCACTAGATCTGAAAAGTGGATACTGGCAAATCGAAGTTGATGAACGTGATCGCGAAAAGACTGCTTTTGTTACCCCGGACGGACTTTATGAATTTAAGGCTCTCCCGTTTGGTCTCTGTTGTGCGCCGGCAACGTTCCAACGCATGATGGACACTGTGCTTTCCGGATTGAAGTGGCAGTGTTGCCTAGTGTACCTAGACGACGTGGTCATCTTCGCGGCTACATTTGAGGAGCACATCAAGCGCCTTCGGTCAGTGTTAGAGGCAATCCGTTCGGCAGATTTGACAATCAAGCCAGAGAAGTGCCGATTAGGTTTCGAAGAGCTTCGTTTTCTTGGGCATGTCGTCAGCGCCCAAGGTGTTCGCCCTGATCCTGATAAGACGGCCGCCGTCGCAAGGTTTCCGGTGCCAACAGACAAAAAGTCAGTACGGAGATTTCTAGGTCTATGTGCGTACTATAGACGATTTGTGAGAAATTTTTCAAAGATCGCAGAACCCTTAACGAGACTTACGAGAGAAGATTGTGCCTTTCCAGTGGCAAAACGAGCAACAAAGCGCCTTCAACGAATTGAGAAAGAGGTTAGAAAACCCCCCGATTCTTTCTCACTTTGATGAGACAGCCGACACGGAAATACACACAGATGCCAGTAACATCGGCCTTGGATGCGTTCTAATACAGTGGCAGAAAGGTGAAGAAAAAGTGATAGCTTATGCCAGTCGGACTCTAACAAAAGCAGAGACAAACTATTCGGCCACGGAAAAAGAATGCCTTGCCGTTATCTGGGCCATCAGTAAATTTCGGCCGTACCTATATGGTAGACCATTCAAGGCAGTCAGCGATCACCATGCGCTTTGCTGGCTGGCGAACATCAAGGAACCATCCGGACGACTAGCAAGGTGGAGCCTCAGACTGCAAGAATACGATATAAGCGTGGTATACCGATCTGGCAAAAAACATACCGATGCCGACTGTTTGTCACGGGCTCCTACAGACACACCACTATCAGAAGAAGACGACTTTCCGTTCGTAGGAATTGTCGAGACCACTCAAATAGCCGAATTCCAACGTACAGACAAAGAATTACTCCCGCTTATCGAACACCTGCAAGGAATTGACGTACAAGTACCCCGTATATTTTCTCGAAGCCTCGCATCGTTCTGCCTCCGAGGAAACGTTCTCTACAAGAGAAACTTCAAGCCCAACCGCGAAAAGTTCCTGCTTGTCGTTCCAGCAACTATGCGACAAGAAATACTTCGAGCGTGTCACGATGAGCCCACATCTGGACATTTGGGTGTGACGCGAACGCTTGCAAGGATCAGTCTCCATTATTATTGGCCCAAGCTACTAGCTTCAGTGCAACACTACGTCAAAACATGCCGCGAGTGCCAAAGACGAAAAACACCAAGTTCTAAACCAGCGGGCCTTCTACAACCTATAGATCCACCGAAAGCGCCTTTCCGCCAAGTTGGAATGGACCTCCTTGGACCCTTCCCGACATCTTTACTCGGCAAGAAATGGATCGTTGTGGCCACTGATTATTTAACTAGATACGCCGAAACAGACTCTTTGGAACGAGGAACGGCAGCAGAAGTGGCCCAATTCTTCGTACACAAAATAGTCCTGCGACATGGCGCTCCAACGGTTGTAATCACCGATCGCGGAACGGCTTTCACGGCGCAACTTTTGAAGTGCCTGCTCAACATGACTCACACTGTTCATAGGAAAACCACTGCATATCATCCTCAATGCAATGGCCTGACCGAACGCCTTAACAGAACTCTAGCGGACATGATATCCATGTATGTGGATGTCGAGCACAAAAAGTGGGACGAAATTTTACCATACGTCACTTTCGCCTACAATACGGCTGTGCAAGAGACCACCAAAATCACCCCATTTGAACTAGTTTACGGTCGTGCTGTTACCACAACACTGGATGCTATGTTACCAATAGACCAAGATGACTACCCCCCCGATCTTGACGACTTTCTACAAAGAGCGGAAGAAGCCCGCCAGTTAGCAAGATACCGAATACGCCACCAACACCGCATCGATGCCGACCGCTACAACCGAGGAAGACTTGACACGCGATATGACGTTGGCGACAAAGTGTGGATATGGACTCCAGTACGACGACGAGGCCTCTCCGAAAAACTCATTTCCCGGTATTTTGGCCCCTACGAGATAGTACAGCGACACAATGACCTCGTCTACGAAGTCAAGCCTGCAGGCCACCTGCATTCGAGGCGACGCAATCCCACGGAGCGTGTACACATTGTACGGATGAAACCGTACTACGACCGATTCCAAACCTAGCCACCCCAATCCCTTGACGTACTGCAACCACATTTTTACAAACTTGTACACACAAAGAAAAAAAAAAAAAAAGTACTGAACAGCCTCATCGCAAGCATCGGGGCGATGCCGCTTGAGAGGGGGGATAATGCCACGAGGAATTGTTAAGGCGCAGTACAACGCAGACGTTGTTAAAAGAGGAACGCTGACGGCATCGCTACGACTCATGAAGCCCGCCGGAAGGCACGAGCCGGCCCAGCCTGTGCACGAGCTGCTACCGAGCAGCGGCCAAGGAAGAAGAAGAGAAGAAGAGGACGACGAGCGTTCGCTGCTTTCTCCCAGCTACTGTGTAGTTCTTTTGGCTTGGGCACAAGTTCGCCCTTATTAAACCTTGTAAATAGGACGTCCTGGTTGTGAGGTTGTTATATCCGTTACAATATATATATATATATATATATATATATATATATATATATATATATAGATAGATATATATATATATATATGTGTTGCTTGGCAATTGCAATTCTTTCACATGTGTTTTTTAATGGTGCTCCTTTGACGTTTATTGAATGAGCCGGACTAATTCGAATATTGCTCATTTTCAGTCCAAGTGCGTCTGTTTTAGAAACATTTGGCGAGTCTCAGAGTCCGAGTGAGTCCGCTGGAGGAACGTTTTGATCAGTCTGAGTATGAGTGGGTATATTTGAGGAAAGTATTTGTAGGTCCGGCTGACAAAAACAACGATGTGTCCGAGTCTGAGTGAGTTTAAATAGAGAGAAATTTCGTTAGTCTGAGTCCGAGTGAGTCCAAAGCAAAATATTTTTATATATGGTTATCGGGTTAGTCTGAGTGAGTTCCATTAATTTTGCCAACTTATGCCGTACGTGGGATCTTTCCGTATTTCGCAGAGTGTAGTATGAGTGTTGTTCGCGAAATTTACCTTGCTCGTTTGAAGGGAGAATTTGGTTTTCATGTTAAGCAAAATCGTTTGCGCCAAGTGTTAAAAGCTGAACAATATTGCTGCTATTTTTCTGTCATACAAGCATCCAGAAATCTTGCCGAAGTGTTCTGTTTGCATTTTTTCCAAGTAGCGACGCAAGGGGTGGGCACGGGGGAGCTGGAGCTCCCCCCTCTCAATTTTCACTCACCCCCCACTGCCCCCCCCCCCAAGAGAGATCATAGTCACAACACAATGGCTAAGTTCCCTGCCTCTCTGCCCACCCTTAAGGAACTCACTTATGATGAGTGGTCCACCAGAAAAATAATCCTGACGCTGCCCCTGATTTATTTCTTTGTGTTGTTGCGCTATGCATAAATACCTGAGTAAGAAAATGCTTACTCTGGGGAGAGTATATTATGCCTATATTTTTGGGAGACTAAAGTTTTTTAATTTTTTGAGAAAAAAATACGGGCTTAGGAACATCGTAATTTGGGTCCACATTGAGACGAAGTTTACACCACATGGGGCTCCAAGTGAAAATTAACTTTATACCTCAATCTAGAGCAAACAAACAGCTTTATGTGGCAAGTGTTATCACTGGGCTATTCTACGCCATCTCTCCAAATCTTGGCGCTCGACCATTAAAGATTAGCTTTAAAAAATTGAGGATCATCTATTTATAGAGCAAGAGATTTCCCCCTGAAATGTTTCTTGACATACATTTTTCAGTACCGTAAGACGCATGCGAATTGTTTTCGAAAAGTTTGAAGCTTGACTCGTAAAATGTATTGCCAAAAAATCCGTTCTACATTGTCAATAAAATTTTTACTTACTCCTATATTAAACTAGAGAAAAGCTTGTCCGATTGAACAGGGGTGTCCTTTTAACTTGAAATAATTTTTACAAACCCTTTCATGTGTGTTTATTGCTGCCTTAAGGAAAAGAAATATGGCCCATATTCGAACTTTGTCCATAGACTAATAATAGTGAAATTAAATAGATAGTATTATCGAATCGTCAAGTAATTTTCCTGTAGGCGAAAAATAATTTTAAACTTACGTAATGCAAAATAGTGCGGACAACTGTCATCAAATTTTGCTAAAACATTTTTTGCTCACAAGTGGTCGCAAGTTTAACATTGACGTGTTCCAGGTAAAATATACTGAACAGTCGATTTAGTAGTGATTTTGATTGCGTACTGACTGAAAGGTATTGTTTACTTTTTTTAGGTGAGAAAATCATTCACTAGTTATCTTCGGCTTATCTGAGTTATCTGTGTGCTTGCACGTGTTCATACCTTGTAACAATGGATCCTAGCATGAAGTACAAGCTTTGTGGAAGCGAGGAGCATTTAGAGAACATATTAGGCTTTGTTCAGGCCAATGGAAGTGATTTATTAGGGAGTATAAGCTTGGGTCCCTATCAAAATGTCGAAAATCAAGACGCCGATTTATTAAAAGGTCAAATGTCAAAAAGCTGAAATACTTAAATGCCACAGAATCGAAACATCTAAAACAACGAATGCTGGAAAATCAAAATGTTGAAAAGACGTATCGCCGAAAATTTCTTGAACCATGCACGCGAATACCCCCGATTCAGAGGGAAATGGACGAAGATGTGGCGGGGTGTGTTACCAAAAAGGAAAACCAATACTTTGTTGCAGTTGTGAATATGTTTATGTTGTTGACAAGATGGTGTATCCTAGGCACTATTGGAGGTGCGAGAAGTGAAGAGACTGCCACGCCTGAGTGACTACCGACCTTCCTGTAGAAGGTACTCGCATGACAATCTCGAAGAAAGTGATCTACGACAGCCATGCAGTATAGCTAGGTGACGCAGACATTTTGATATTTCGGAGTTTGGATAGTTAGGTGTTTTGATTTTTGGACATTTTACACTTTCGGTATCTTGTATAATCTGCTTTTTGATTTTTCGGTGTTCTAAATTTCAGCATTTCAAAATTTCGTCATTTTGATTTTGGGCATTTCGAGTGCCACATTATTATAGCTTTAGTCAAGTATATATGCGAACCCTACCCAGGTGCATTTAAACTATGTGCAGCTCTTCGCTTACCGGGAAGTGATACCAACCTGTGCGAGAAATGCAAATCATCCATAAAAATAAAAAATGTTGCATCGCAGAGGAGTCACAGTTATGAACTAACTGAATAGTATTTGAGGGACCATGTTTAATTAACCAGTAATCATGTGTTGGTTTATAATTGCACTTATCCGCCACGAAGCATATACCTTTTTATTTTCACGGATTCTTTGCATGATCGTTGTGCTGCATCAATTTATAAATATTCGGGTGTAATTAACGAGGTGCTTGACACGTCGGTATCCTTTCACATTCTCACAAGATATCCACGTGGTGCACTCTAAAAGTATTCGAATTTCTCGTTGACTAAAGCAAATACTTGCACGGAAATAATTGGAATAAGTACTTAGAGAGCTGCATATGCTGTCTAGATGTTTCTCACGTCTGCTCAGCTTGCACTTAATGCTAGGATGCATTGTTTAAGGTATAAAGCAACCACCTTCATATAAACACATGCGAGGACTGGGATCAATAGACCGCCAATCCAAAATTATTTAACTCACACAAAACAAAAAAAAGCTTTTTTGAAAAAACTGACAGTTGGTACACAGGGCAAGCTGCTAGCAAATTCGCTATTAGTATATTTCTGTCTGGACACATCAATGTTAAATTCAGAACCTAATGCGGCGCGCCATTAGCTCAAAATCTTTCTGCAGAACACCAAAGTCTAGATGGTGATGGTCTACAAGTCCTTCAATTAGCAGAAGTGGTCTCTTACAATATGCATTACTTCTCCAAGTTTGTCAGGCGTATAGTCTGCTATGCAGCCCTCTAGCATAGGTTTAATTGAAGGACTCATTGAAGAAGAGATACAAGCTAGTTTTCTTTTTGTACCCGCACAAAATAGCACATCGGCACTACTGCCGCGTGCTCTACATAGCACCACTCAGTTAATAGACAAACGCCATGATGAAAAATAGCAATGGGCAAAGTGCATGGTTTAACCGAACACCCTCAAGGCTGAAGGGTTTCGTTACACCGGCCGTACAGGCAACAGCATAGAGGCTTTCACTTGCCGCCTTCGCGCTCGCGATGATCAAGAGTTGCAATTTGGAACATCTGTGCACCGGGCCCCAGCGCGTAAACCGGGTTTTCAGCACAAATATGTCACTTCTTTCAATCAAAATATGCCGGAGGGAAAATTCCTGGTGATTGAATGCTTGGTGGTCTGTAGGAAATCCTGTGACTGCGTTGATATGGCTTATCGTACACCATTCTATAGAAGCAGCAGCGGGGCTTAACACTCATGAACCATGGAAAATTTAAGCGCAGAGAACAAATACTCCCACGTGCGAACTTAGTTTGAAATATATTGAAGCGATTTCTTTTTTTTTTGAAGTATCATTTCCAGAAGTCAGGCACCGCGAATAAATATTTGTAGTGCTTTAACTCAAATATATGCGAGTAACAACCGCCTCATACCTCGGCTATATAATGAAAATATACTAGAATTACAAGACTTAAAAAAAAGCTATCGCCTACACTGCACGCCTTTTTCTAGTAGATGCACGTTAGGTACGTAATTGCGACCACTACCAATTCCCTCTCGGAGTGAAACTGTGCGTGCTTATGTGCGTGTGTCTGTAGAAGATGTTAAGATCAGCCTCCCTGGCTGGGCGCCGCTTGGACGCTGGGGTCGATTGCAGCTAAGCCTACCCTGATATGTTCCGGATCAACGCTCTCGAGGTGCGCCAAAAGCGGCGACAACACGAAAGTCATACTTCGAATTCTTTAGGGCTGTTGGCTCCCCTCGTCAAAAACTCTTGGGACACGCCTGAGTGACTGACGGCCTAGGAAGAGCTGTTTGAAATCGAGGCTACTTGATTTGTTCGACGTGCCAAGAGGCACGCGAGCACAACAAGATCTCAAAAAAAAAAGGAATGGCAAAAACGAAATGAGCGAGAAAAGCAGCCTGTAAACATGAGTTCTTGGTTGAAAAACTAACCTTACAGAGAAGCTGCCTAGCAGATTATTGCATACTGCCCACTGTTTTCTCCTGCAGATAATTTTAGGAAGACCAGGGCGTAAAGCGTGAGCACCGAGACGCTCTGAACCATCCCTGAGAAGCTCCCATCACGCTTCCATGATGCTACCATCAACATATAGCTACCTTTAGTGTGTAAATAGTGTATATAAACGTTCCTCGTATCAGCCCCGGCTACTCTGTTCGACTTCTACCCGAGACTTGGCTAGCTCCTTCGAATACACCACGAGCAAGCAAAAGGGCACGGAGTTATACAGGCGAATATGTGCGACATCACATCGCTTTTATTACGTGACATATTCGTTCTCCGCTGCATTCGCCCGCTCGTGTCCGCAGATAACGCTCCAGTTTTATAGCGACGACACACCGTTGATTTCAGTCACGTTATTGAATATCCATTAAACAGAGGTTGCATTATTCACTTGCAAATTACTTCACCATAAAGTATGGTGAAGTAATTTATTACTAGGCCACCTGAGGAGCTTTCTATTTTGACTAACTTTTTTATCAAGACCTGAATATGAAGTTAAGATTTATTTGGTTGATTCTGAGCATTACCTTCGCAACAGAAGTACATCACCACTGTCCACAACAATTATTATTCATCTTTTACTGTGCCAGTAGGTCCGTTCAAGTTACGTGATGAAAACATGTTTGCTGGACTACGTCATATATGACATGTCGCTCAAGTGTCTGTCTCCGCATTATTGACGAATCCAGCCGTCTTTTGTAAACTTTTGCTGGGAAGTTTTTTAAATTTTATTTCGTTCTCTTTAAAACTGGTGGCCTCAGACAAGCTTATTACGCCTCTGCTCACCACTTATACAGCGTTGTTAGACGCGGCGCCTTGGCCAACGGGGGAGAGCGGCGTTCTTTGTTCATCAAATAAGTCACCAAAGGGCTGCCAGCCTGCTGTCCACCGTGTTTTGTCCATCTTAGCCGGGAAGTAAGGTGGCATTCCGACACCATAAGACGTTCGACGAGACGACCACAGTGGTTTCTTGGCGTCACAGGTGTAGTGTGGTGGCCACGCCCCAAACAAAGACGTTGACTAGAGCGAGTGTGAGCGGCACCGTCAGAAATAGTGTGTGTCCCTCGTCATTCAACAGCTCATTCTGGACCCATTCCCTGATTTAGTCAAAACTCACACTTTATAATGAGCCACCCAGCTCATTCGCAAGAGATCTCTCGCCCTGTCTGTACAGAATGTAATAAATCCTCTGTTAAGTTTCCCATCCTACTCCTGAGTGCACATGTGTTTTCTTTTCTGTCTCTCTACAACCCCTTCCTTGCCCCTATTTTCCACCCCCAGTGCTGGGCAGCAAACCGGATGCCATGATCTGGTTAATTCCTCAGCCTTCCTTTCTCTCTCTTGCCATCTTTCTGCCTTGGCATCTTCATCCCGGATATGTGATGCCTGAATTAAAAGGCATCAAATATTTTCTGCAGCATGTTGAGACGCTGCATATGAGTGGTCCTCCTCGAAAATTATCAATTTTAACACCACGGACAGGTGATAATATACCCTGAGTAGGTTCGAGCATGTATTATGCCTCGACGCTTCTAATCTCCATTAAACTTCTCCCTTTCGATTTCATCCATCGGGGCTTTGTGTACCTAACGCGCTGCATTCGTGCTGCACTGCTACCATTTCATTTATTCTGTGTATACGCCCTGTTTCGGGCACGATCATAGGCTACCATCTTGGACTGATTATGATGCCGTTTTGCATCCGTATGAATATTCGAATAGTGCTACGGTGAACTCGCACGCATCAATACGCTGGACCAGTACATTCAACGTTGTATGACCAAAATCATTGCTAATTACGACATAGAAAACCAGCAAAAATTGATTTTAAGCCTAAGATGGCAGCGTGTAGGCAATACTGTGACTGTTACATTTATTTTGTGTCAATTTGTCCAATATGTAATTTCATTCAGTGGCCGCCGAACTTGTGCCGCTGTTCATATTGGTACTCTTGGTCTCTGAAACTGGATGAAGATAACTAAGAGGCCTGTTTTTTACTGGCTACATAAATGTGAAACGAAGCTATAAATCAAGATAAAAAAAGAAAAAGACAAATCTGTGAAAATTCGGCCCTGGTGCATAAATGGCGCGCCGATTGCGCCGATGAAAAACGTCGGTGGTGGCGGCGGCGGCGCGCCGATCAGTTCGCGTCGGCGGCGCGGCGAAAACTCTCGGCGGCGGCGCGATGACCAGTCGGCGCACACCTCTACTGGCAAGTGAGCCCACTACCCTATTCTAGCTCATTTTATACGTGGTTTGCCCCATTAACTTTACGTCAGTTCCACCACACTTCTTGCAATGCATACTGGGATTTTTTTTCCTCCACGAGCTTCATCGACAGAACACCTACCAGTTTCGATTTACCAAGTCCCGGATCACTCACGGACGGCCCGTGGATGCCTCGGCTCACAGGCGGCCACGTCACATGCACATGATCTAAAAGTCCTTAGCCAGCCCGAGCGACAGTGGCTAGAATAGGAAAGTGTGATTAGCGGCAAGCGGCGCCTACGGAGTGCACTGAAGCCTCCGAGGAGGAGTCGCGTGAGGGCGCGCGCAATCGTCTATACGTCGTTTGCACGTTTCCGACAGTTTCGTCGGGCGCGTTCGTTCTCGTTTTTTTTTTTACATTGCGATGGCATTCTTACATCAATGCTTCTGTATGCACTCTCATTACGCGAAAACAAATTGATTCGTCCCTGGGTTCACTACAGGCTACAAGTCAGCTAAAAGGAAGTACTTTGGTTTGGGCTAGTTGGTTCGTAGTGCTCACATAGAAAGGGCAGCGCAAAAACTAGGGAAAAAAAAGAAGGACAGTAGAGACAGAGCGCTGACTAACAACTGAAATTTTATTGCCATCTCCTGTGCATAGATATGTGCCTAAATTGTTATATAGAGGAGGTTTAGAAGCAAGAAAAGAAGGCTGGTTTTAACCAGCGATAAAAGCTGCAAATGATAAAATCTTCAGAGGAACTCACGCAAGCGTGTTCCTTTGAAAATTTTATCACGCGAGTTCCTTTGCGACAACGAAACTTGGACGTTGTGCCGTATTGACTTATATGCTAAAGAAAAAAATACATCTCACGGAATTTCTTATGCGCTCACCTAAGATGAATGAAATGCAAAATCATTCTTATTTCTTCTCAGCCAACGTACCCAACGTCTCCCCTCCAAGGTATTTCTATATCAAACATGGTTATCTGATTGCCTTGAAAATTTGCTATACTGTGGGCAATGAAGAATCAAATACGAGTGAAAAAGAAAGAGTGTTCAGTATGACTGAAAACCGCTTAACATTGCTGTTGCTTTTCACGGAGACTCTCTGGTATTGTGCAACTGCGCTAGTCTTGCTAACTTGATAGGAAAATTAGAAGGCGCTCTGGAGGCTGGTTTATATGAAGATGTGTGGAGCAAGAAACCATGTTACCATGATACCAAATTACTCCCAGTGCCTCCGCGCTCTGCTTTATGTTCCCCTTCGACACGGCGTGTGAACAAGAGAAATCGGGGAGAGCACAGAAGAACGCAGGGGCCGACTGACTCTTAAGTCATTGGCTGAACTGACACTCTATGTGATCAAAAGTCACGGTGGCTGCCATATCTCAGAGCACCTGCCTCTGACATCAGATAAAAACAATGTACAAAGTCGGAGCTCTAATGATTTGGTTGCCAAACATATGATTTAGGCCTTGAATTGATCATCGAAGCTGAAATTACAAATATAATATATTACCAGTGACAAAAAAGTAAGCTTGGTTGGGTGTGACTTCTTCGTGTACAATAAATTCTCCGTGAATGCACATATTTATAATTGTTAGGGAGGTCACGAACTCAACTGAGTTAGAGAAAGAAGTCCTCAGCCTGCGAATCCGTGCATAACTGGTTCAGATTATATATAATATGAGTTGTCATTTATTAGAGCAAAAGAAATGCGAAGACGCTTGTTTGTGCCTTCAGTCAGGCATTGAGAAAACCTTACGGCAGGCATTGAGAAAACCTGTTCTAAACTGTACCTGTTCCTCTCGGAGCCCGTCTGCTCGGTAGCGGGAAAAGAAATGCGAGAATGAGGGGAGGGTTTCAAGTCATGCGGCATGTGGTGGACGTTTTGGGAACTAGCCTCTCGTGAGCCGGAATCCTGTCCTCAAGGCGTTTACAATATTTAGAATAACTGAGCCGATTAATTGGAAGTTATCTGTGCTAAGAAAGCAGTGAGATTAAAAAAATACCATTTCAAACGCATGCAGAACCAGGAGGCAGTAAGTATAGAAGGAAGAGGAAGGGAATCTGAACCCCCTACACCATGGCAATGTTTTTGTAATTTAACTTTCGGGGTATACTAAAATATTTACATGAATTCACAGTGACCACCAATTGCCAAAGCTAGTCGTTCTGCTGCACCCCCCACCAAAAAAAAAATTTAGGTGCTAGCCTTATGTCAAACGTTTTCAGTTGGCGAAGCTAAATATAGTGTGTCTCTGTACAAATGCGCACTGTAAATTTCATCTTTTCGACAGTATGACATCCTAAAACTAGTTCAAGTCTAACGTAACCGGACGAGAAATGCACCGCCTAAATATAGTAGCTGTGCTAAGGACCATTGCATGGATATTGTTATTGGGGTGGTGACGTGTGACTTAAATGCGTGCTGATATGATTGATTGATATGTTAATTTTAACGTCCCAAAACCACCATTTGATTATGAAAGACGCCTAGTGGAGGGCTCCGGGAATTTCGACCACCTGGGGTTCTTTAACGTGCACCCAACTCCGAGCACACGGGCCTGCAATGGCGGTCGTGTCGAGCACACCGAGGAATACTGTTTCCTCCGCATCGGATAGAGTTGCCGATTCAATGGGTGAGCGGGACAGACAGTCAGCGTCCATGTGGCGGTTCCCTGACTTGTGTACAACCGCCATGTCGTACTCCTGCAGCCTGAGACTCCAACGCACTAATCGCCCGGTAGGATCTTTAAGATTCGTCAATCAACACAGTGAACGGTGGTCACTGATGACTTTGAAAGGGCAGCCGTATAAATACGGGAGGAATTTTGTGGCCGCCCATACCACGACGAGGCATTCTTTCTCAGTCATGGAGTCATTAATCTCGGCGCGTGTTAGTGTTCGGCTTGCATAGGCGATTACTCTTTCCGTGCCTTCTTGCAGCTACACCAGCACAGCTCCCAGACCAACATTGTTGGCATCAGTGTGTAGCATCGTTGGGGCTTTCTCATGAAAGTGGGCTAGCACTGGAGGCGTCTGTAGTCGCTGGTGCAGGTTCTTAAAAGCAGCTTCCTCTTTGTTGCTCCATTGGAAGGGAACGTCTTCTCTCGTGAGACGGGTTAACGAAGATGCGATGCATGCGAAGTCGGGGATGAGTTGCCTATAATACGCACATAGGTCGAGGAATCGTTGAACAGCCTTCTTATCAGTCGACACCGGGAACCGTGCAACAGCTGCGATTTTTTCAGGATCAGGACGAATGCCTGCATGACTCACAACGTGGCCAAGAAATTGCAGTTCTTCATAGCAAAAGTGGCACTTTTCAGGCTTCAACGTGGAGTCCGCGGACTGTATGGCTTGTAAAACTATCTCAAGTTTTTGAAGGTACCGGTCAAATGTTGCGGCGAAAACTACGACATCATCAAGGTAGACCAAGCAGGTTTTCCACTTCAACCCAGAAAGTACGGTATGCGCGAGTCTTTGAAAGGTAGCAGGCGCTGAGCATAAACCAAAGGGCAAGGCTTTAAATTCATATAAGCCATATGGTGTCACAAAAGCAGTCCTATGGTGGTCTCTCTAGTCTACCTCGATTCGCCAATATCCACTCCTTAAGTCCATCGATGAAAAGTAACGGGAATGTCGAAGTCTGTCGAGAGAGTCATCTATACGAGGAAGTGGATACGCATCTCTCTTTGTCAGCTGATTGAGTTTTCTGTATTCTACTCAGAAGCGCAGGCTGCCATTTTTTGTTTAACGAGGACTACAGGTGACGCCCAGGGGCTTTTTAAGGGCTGAATGACGTCATATTCTAGCATTTTGTCGACTTGCTCTTGTATCACTTCGCGTTCCTTTGGAGTCACGCGATAGGGGTTTGGGTGAATTGGTCTCGCCATGTCCTCAGTAATTATTCGATGCTTGGTTAGAGGCGTGTGGCCAACTCTTGATGTTGTCGAAAAGCAGTCTTTATATTCGGTTAGTAGCTCAAGAAGCCTTTTTCACTCGTTCTCAGGCAAAGTAGTGCTAACGTCGGGAACTAATGTTGAATCAAGTTTTGGCACCTCATCGACTACTGCCAAGCAGCCTTCTGCGTCTGTGATATTGTCGAAGTAAGCGACGGCCATGCCTTTTAGAAGGTGCTGGCCCTAACCACTAAAGTTTGTCAGAAGCAAGTCCATGCGTGCAGCGGCGATACCGACAATACCTCTTGTGACGAAAAGGCCGTGTGTGAGGAGGAGCGAGCTTATTCGGTCTACAACTCCTTCGCCGTCAAACTGGACAGCGGCTGCCACAGAAACTAGCGTGCATGACCGAGGAGGGAGAACCACATTGTCATCAGTTAGACGCAATTGGTTTGGTCGTGCCTGTGGACAATCAGGTGCGCCCGAACTGTTGCGGAACGTAATCAAACTGTCTGGGATACTGATGATGGCGCCGTACTCTCGTAAGAATTCCATACCAATAATTAGATCCTTGCAGCATGCGGCGAGAACGACGAATGACGCAACGAAAGAAGAACCTTCTATGTCAATTCTCGCTGTGCATCTTCCAGAGGGCATCAATAACTGACCACCTGCCGTCTTTATTCGAGGGCCTGTCCACAGCGTCTTCACTTTCTTGAGGCGGACGGTGAGGTCCTGACTGATAATATTATGCCACGACATAGTGCCTGCATTCAAACAACGCGCCCATCACCGTGCGCACAGGGACATACATGCGCGCCGTCTACTGTTGCGCAGAGACGATGATGATAGCACGAGAACCCAGCTGGTCCCTGCTGATGTGCGCCACGCGCTTGGGACTCTTCTTGAAGAAGTAGAAGAAGGAGACATCTTTGGTGTTCTGCTGTAACGTGCTACGACCATAGTCCCTTTGAGTTGTGGGCACAGGTTCGCCCTTTAATAAATACGTTTTATTACACCCTGAGTCTTTTAACATCGTTACATTTCTGGTGGAGGTGCTGGGTAATGAATCAAAGCCCTACGAACGCAAGACAGCGTAGCCCCGACCACCAGCGAGTTGATCCTGGGGAGCTGACACCTGTGCATCAGAGGACCAGTCACCGTCTTCGAGGTGATTCACTAGAATTCAGTCCACTCCACTTCACGCCAAGGGGAACTCAGTCAATGGACGCCGCCACCATGACAAGTCATGTAACACCAGCCCAAGTGGTGATAAATCAGCCTCACCAGCCACCAGTACTTCATGGTGACTCGTATGAAGACGTAGAAGATTGGCGGAACCTCTTTGAAAGAGTGGCACGTTTGAACGGTTGAAACGAGAGAGAGAAGCTCCGCCGCGTATACTTTGCTTTGGCGGACTTCGCAAAGACGTGGTATGAGAACCATGAAACGTCCTTTACGACCTCCGATGAATTTCGGCTACAAGCTCTGGCGACTTATGCCAGCGCGGATCGCAAAGAAAAGGCACAGGCTGCGCTCGAATCCAGGAACCAACTCACCAACGAAAGTGTCGCAATGTATAGGAGGGTTGCACATGGGCGTGGCCCGCGAGATGGCGCGAGCGTCGAAAAGGCAGCGCGTCCATCTTTGTGGTTCCCCTCGCCCGGCCGGCCCGGCAAGCAGTCACATGAACGTGATCGCGGGTGCGCGTCTGTGCGAAATTCTTGAGGTCCAACAATGGTGAACTGTGCCGTATTTGGTTGCTACAACCACTCGAAAAAGAAGCCTGGTGATGAGAACGCGTCTGATGTCGGCTTTTTTTCCATACCTAAAGTTATTGTGAACCAATGCAAGCGCACGAAAGACGTCACGCAGCGACGAAGAGCGGAGTGGCTCCGACGCATCAATCGGAAAGACTTGGATGGCTCGGCAACCCACTACCGCGTGTGCGGTAAACATTTCATTTCCGGTAAGTTTTCAGAACCTATGCAACATCAAAGACGTTGGCTTTTGCTGTATGCCGTGTTAAAAAAACGTTTTCGCAACGTGTTTACCAGCAGGAGACGAGCGCGTGCGCTACGTCCGGGATCGCTGCTTACGAAGCAGTCAGTTAAGCACATCAGAGCAGTAAAAGTTGCAACTGCACGCTTGAACAGCTTGGTAAATTACTGTCGCTTTCATGTCAAGCCCTTCGTTTTTGTCCCGTTCACAAAACGTGCATCCAATTAAAGCAGCGGATTTCATTCTAGGTAGGGCCGGCGTGTTACTGACTGCTTACGCATCGTTTAGACGAGAGCGCACTGCATCGCTGATTGTTGAGGGAACGGTCAGCTAAGCACATTAACGATGATATCACCGCCGCTCTTTGCATTTCGCAGGACGCCCTTCTTACGCGATGGCTGAAGCCGATCCGGACTGGGCGCCATCTCTTCATCTTGGATATGGAAATCCAAGAGACAGTGGCAGTTCAGCGTCCCGGTAGGATTGCCAAAGAACGCTCATTAGTTCTTAGTTAATGTGAAAGCACCATATTTTTATATGTCTTGATTTGTTTATGTGCAGGCTGTAGTTAATGACCAAATTCTACTTTTTACAGACACACAAGGCATTTGAAAAGGCTGCAAAAAAAACACAAGCCGTTCCAGCCGCTGCAAGCCTGCTCAGATGACGACAGCATACCTCCCACGCCACTTGATTGTGGAGACAACAGCGAAGAGCCCGAGATGGCCATCCAGGAGGAATGCAGCATTAGTGGTACGTTTTATGCAATTTTATTCACATGAAAACTTTAGACCCAGGCAGTTTTATGTGTAAAAAAAAACAACGTCTCGACGTTACTAACTTGTAAATCTTTCAGGGAGGACTGACTTTGGGCAAACAACAGAATTGACAATGCTGCAAATCAAGCTGCTTGAAGAGGAAAATAACCGCCTTATCTCAGAATTGGTTGACACCAAAGGCCAACTTCGAACTTGCATCCTGTCTGAAGAATGCCTCAAAGAGAAGCCAGACATGCTGCAATTTTACACTGGGATGCCAAACTTTAATCTGTTATGGGCACTCTTCCTGGTTTTAGAACGAGGCGTATCCCATACAAGCCTCAACTGCTTGACGAAGTTCCAGGAGATGCTTGTCTTCCTCATTTGTCTGCGTCTCAATGTTCCATTGCAAGATTTGGCTTACAGGTGATAAAATTTTACATTGCTTTCGACTTTGTTTTTATTCTGGTAACTTGCTAACTACACGAATTTCTTACAGGTTCCATGTTTCCCGCGCCACAATCTCGAGGGTGTTCAACAAGTGGCTAGACGCGGCTTTTGTCCGTCTTGAAAGAGCAGTAGTGTGGCCAGAACGTGACGTCTTGCGTAAAACAATGCCAATGGTATTTCGAAAAGCATTTGGCACAGATGTAGTTGTCATACTCGACTGCTTCGAAGTGTTTATTGAACGGCCTTCATCAATGATCTCTCGTTCACAGACGTGGTCAACCTATAAAAACCACAACACAGTGAAATTTCTCGTTGGCATTGCTCCTCAAGGAAACGTAACATTCATGTCACGTGGCTGGTGTGGCCGCACTAGTGACAAGGCAATAACGGAAGGCAGTAAAGTGCTCGACAATCTTTTGCCTGGCGACATGGTTCTAGCGGACAGGGGCTTCACAATATCAGACTCTGTGGGAATACGTTCTGCTAGGTTAGTAACGCCTGCGTTCACAAAAGGCAAACCACAGCTTTCGGCTTTCCAAGTAGAAAGAACACGTAGGGTGGCCAACGTGCGCATACATGTCGAAAGGGTTATTGGTCTGCTGCGGAACAAGTTTCGCATACTGAAGCACACACTACCAGTTGAGATGCTCACTGCAGATGAGAACGGACCAACAGTGCTTGACAAAATAACATTTGTGTGCGCAGCGCTAGTCAATCTCTGCGATTCTCTGGTTCCTTTTGGTTAATTGTACAAAGCCCTGAAATGTGCCGTAGGCATACTCTTTCTTTTAGTTTCGTCATTTTTTCTATTGTTGTTCATGCTGCTGTCAGATATATTGTTTACATAGTTGTGTATAATCCATCGTTGTAATAAAGGTCCCTGCTTTCCTTTTCACTGCACTTCACTGGGCTACTCGTTGTTTGCTACATGTCAAGAGACATGGCATTTCAAGTGAACACATTCGGTGCACTTTTCGTGCCTTGTCTATTATTAACGCAATAAAATTGCAGCTATTAAGACAGATACCAAGGAAGCTTTTTCAACTGCAGTCACCACAATAGTGCAAAACAAACTATACTTTATTTTGTAGCACTTTCATTTAGAGGTGAAATGTTGCTCATATGAATGAACACTTTGCAAATGTCATTACAGCGGAATGCAATCACACCTTATTCAGCAGCTTCTTGCATTCTACACAATACCACTTCTTTGCTCGAGGAGCCCTTTGCAAGTTTACACACTCAAAATGAAACCATTTGAACTTGCATGAGCCGCTGTCGCACCTAATCATTTTGCCAGATTCTGGCTTTTGGCACATGCAGTACAGGAGGTCACTGGATGTTTCAGTGTCCTGAACCTCTTCTTCTGATGCGTCAACACTGGCTTTGTTCGTCCAATAATTAAAACAAAGTTCAGGAAGCACAACACGCTCGAAGTACACCTGACAACGCTCTGCCATTGATTTACACATGTTGGGTTCCTTGTACACTCTTAGTGTGACAAAATCTTTCGTGGTCCACACGACGACGTCGCAGTAATTTTTCTTGCATACAAGCATTTGTAACTGGACCTGATAGTAATGAGCATGGTCTGTACGAAGCCTCAGCTCTCCCCTCTGCAATATTATGCACGAAGATGGAGAGGTAGCCAGCTCTCTGACGGTTCCGTCGCGCCCATTGTATGGACACTTGATCTCGAGCACCCCGTCACCACAGCATGTGCAACTGACAAGGCCGTCTGGTGTAGCAGCCAAGAATGACTGCTCTTGCGAAATTCGCAATCCTGAAACGTCGCACTTGAAGTTCAAATGAATGCTCGCCGAGGCACTTGCATATGCCTTTCGTGCTATCTCTTCATGGTCCTTACCCCACGCAGTCTGAGGGGACCAGAACTGTGTTTCTTGAGGATAGCAGACCTTCTTCAGTAGGGAGATTGAAGGGCTAGGTATGGATGTCCTGCATACAGCTTTTGCATTCGATGCTGTGATGCGACCTGCCCGGAAAGCAAACCATTTTGTAGATTTCGCTTGTTCTCTAGTCTCGGCTTCAACCAGGGTAGTAACCTGCAATTAGAATAAGATGTATGCATATGGGGTTACAGAATATCACGACTGGTTTGTGTAGTTTTACAAGAAGCCCACATTTTCAACACAAACACAAATGTATGCCCAGTAACAATACCTGTGGCTCAATGCTGAGGGTCCTCATTACTTCCGCACAGTGCTCTCTCAAAGCGGTGTCTGTTCTTGGAGCTTCGTCCTTGAACAAGTTCGTCAAGATTGCCTGGGGAAACTCATGGCAACAGGAACAAAATCTGCCGCATATGTGCTGTGCACAGACAACAGAACTGGCCGGCTGCCGCTCCTATGACAAGCTGCCAAAAATGACGACCACTCTGCATCCGTAGTTTTTTCAACGACCTTGCGCTGTCGTCTGTAAACATGGCTTGATTTGCTAGCATCCATGCACACTTTCTTGGCACGTGCCGAAGCAAAGCTAACATCGGAGCACCGCTTGCCCTCGAGGTGCCTCACATAGGGTGGGAGCCAGGCATTCTCTTCATCGGTACATGCTTTGCCATCTCTCTTCCTCACCACAACCTCTACATAAAATAATAACGCTGCAATGTGCGAGCATGCCTCCCCGAGACCTGCCTTGCAAATGCAATGTGCATTCAAGATTTCTCCATCTTCTTTTGTTAGCACCCAGGCTTCTAACGGCTTGTCGGAGACGGCCTGCGAGTGTCGAACCTGAAAAAGCGGTGCAGCATCAGTCAACATTAGCAGGTGGCAGCTGTTTCATTCTAATAAGAACAGCAAAAACAATGTAGCATTAGAACAAAACTAGAAAAGTTTGGGGACCCTTAAGCTTCGCTTTTAAAAGTCGCGACAGTGATACCCTAAGGTTTAACAGGTTTTGAGATAAAAAAAATTCTTAACCGCACTCGTTTCGAAGCACGATCGCTAGTTCTCTCGTGTTCCTAGGACACGGCAACCTGTTGAGGTCCGGATGTAATGCGAGTACACGGCCGCTTTTGGTCGATTGGCTAGGAGACCGTAGGCAATCTCTGGGCGCGCAACTGCCCGACGCGCGTCGTTGGACCCTGCAGCAAAGATCATTTTCGATCGCAAGCGGCTTGGGCTCAAGCACAAACTATGCCACTTTTATCACCCCACACGTGCTTGCAAACGGCGAAGCCCCTCCGCACAAATTTATGAAGCGACACTACCGCGGCGAGAAAAAGTTTGTCCGAGCACTGCGAGGGGAATGTGAAGCATAAGCACCACTCACGTTTCCGACGACGACGCGGCGGCCGTCTCCGAGGTCTCGAACTCTTGGCTGTTGGACCCATCCGCTAGTAACGTAATTGTGGGCATCCATCGATTTGTAAGCTTTAAGTTCGCTCCTTGTTATAAAGCTTGTACCGTCAACAAGGTAGTCCTTAATGTCGGTGAACTCGATGCGCGGATAGCACTTCATGTCACAAACAGCTTCATCGCTGCTAAAATCGAACGGGTCGATGCCACCACAAAGGTGAACCTTTTGTTCGTAGCGGACTTTTGCAGGACCCCGGAGGTCACGCGCGTAGACACTCAGCCGCATTTCACCGAGGTACACACGGTCGCGCACACAACCTGTCACCGCTGCTCGCCGCTTTGAAGGGAGAGCGCCACCACGGACCGTAAAGATGGCGGCGGAGGCAGGCGCCGCTGGCGCCCCAAGCGGATGACGTCACGTGCAACCCTCCTATATCGAGGACATGATCCGCCTGTTCAAGCGCGCAGATTCCCATATGACTGAAGGCAAGAAGCTATGCCACCTCATGCATGGGGTGAAGCAAGAGCTATTCGCTGTTCTCGTCCGCAACCCTCCACTAACAGTTGCGGAGTTTCATACGGAAGCGACAGCCATCGAGAAAACGCTAGAACAGCGGGCTCGACAGTACAATCGAGACATAAACTACGCACCTGCCAGTGTCTTCTCTGGACGCCAGCGAAGTGACATGGTCGCCCTGCGAAAAGTCATCAGGTCGGTGATCAGGGAAGAGCTCAGCAAGTTGCAAGCACCTCACACTACAGCAACACTGTCTGTCGTCGACGTAGTACGAGGTGAACTGAGGCAGATGGTACGTGAGCCAGAGCGTGCGCCACAGCCGATCCAATGCGTCTTAGCGTACTCTGAAATACTCAGACAACCCGCGGCGCACACCAATGCAGCAGTTGCGATGGCCTCTCTTTGCCCACAGACGGTACGCAGCGCACCTCGTCCACTGGAACCGATGGCTACCTACCTGCCACGAGCCCGTGGTGTAGCTCGCTACGTGGATCAAAGGCCCCGGAAAAGTGACATCTGGCGTGACCATGAGCGCAGGCCTTTGTGTTTCCATTGTGGGGAAGCAGGTCACCTGAATAGCTTCTGCCCTTACCGACATGCAGGATTAAGGGGCTTTCCGTTGTACGCACCATGCCCTCGAAACTGTGAACGGCCAACGGAGATCGAAGAGTACTTGTCCGCGCGCTAGAGCCCACTCACTCCACGCCAACATCAGCCAAGATCGCCGTCGCCCAGGCGTTACCGATCACCCAGCCCACGTGTTTCTTCCGCATGGTCTGGGCACCGTTCTACAAGCCCACACCCGGAAAACTGAAGCAAGCGACCTGTGGAGGTGAGGCCGCTGATAACTACAGTGGCGAAGATCCTCCATTACGGTTTCAAGGTGACGATGGTATGTTTACAGAGGATAAGCGCAGCAGTGCGAATATTACTTCAGATTTGCGGTTGAAAATAGACGGATACGAGCTAAATGCTTTAGTTGACACCGGCGCTGATTATTCGGTAATGAGTCACAAATTTTGAAAGAAACTGAAAAAGGTTGTGACAAAATGGAGTGGGGCACAGATACGCACGGCAGGTGGCCACACTATTACACCACTTGGCAGATGCACCTCAAGGCTCGAAATAAGAGGCTTTCCTTACGTTGCTGACTTCATCGTACTGCCGGACTGTTCAAGGGAGCTTATACTAGGAATGGATTTTCTGCAAGCCAATGGAGCCATAAATAATCTGCGCAGATCCCGTGTAACGTTTTCGACCGAACAAGCTATGTCGGTGGATGAATCGGAAAAGCGACGTCTTACTGCTCTGCGCGTTGTTGATGATGACGTCACAGTGCCACCACGCTGTAGTGTAATGGTGCTTGTTGAATATAAGGCATTTTGTGGCCACGAAGGAATAGCGGATGGAAACGTAGAGCTCTTTTTATACAAAGGAATTTGCGTGGCGAGGGGTGTTGTTTACTTAAGGAATGGCCGCTCAGTTGTCCTCCTTACGAATTTTGGGATTGAATGTCAGCACATCGCGCAAGGTATGGCTATCGCCTATTTCCACGAGTTCTGCATGGCGACTGAACTATGTAGTTTAGCGACAACGCCAACCACTCCACAAGAGACCTGCAACGTCGACGCATCCGTTAACGTCAACCATAGGCTCCCAGAGTATCAAAAGAAACGATTGTTCGCCCTTATAAAAAAGTTTTCAGACTGCTTTTCAACGTCCCCTAAGATGCGACGCAGGGCTATTGCAAAACACAGGATTATAACAGAAGAAGCCACGAGACCGATTTACCAACACCCATATCGAGTATCGCAAAAGGAAAGAGACGTCATCAAGAAACAAGTGGAGGAGATGCTTTCAGATGACGTGATCCGGCCTTCCAGCAGTCCATGGGCGTCTCCCGTAGTGCTTGTTATGATGATGATGATGATGATGATGATGAACCTACAGCTTTGCTGGCACTCGCCCACAAAGGGGGATTGGCCAAGAACCGGGCGGCAGGGTCATCAAGTGTGCTAAGTCAGGCATTCAGGTGGTCTCGTAGCCGTAAATAATAACAATAGGCTAACAGGGTAATCTCTTTGTTGCCCTTATGCACTCGCACACAGCAGAGAAAACCTCCCTGTGGCTAAAACCTAATGTAATCCCTCCAAAGGATAAAATTAATTCCACGTTTATTTTTAAACATAGCTTCTCAATTGATTCGGCCAGGTATCTTTTTCTTTGATAAGCATAACGTTGACAGGATAAAAAGAAATGATCTATTGATTCCGATTCCTTGCAAAAGAGACACAACAGAGATGCTGTTAGTCCAGCTTTATGTAGGTAGTAATTCAGATGCGGAATTCCGCATCGTAATCTGGTGATTGTAATTTCTAACTGCCGAGATACACACCATTGTTTGTTCCAGCAATATCTTAGATGTACGAAGTCTCTGACGTTATCCAATGATAATTTTTCTATTTCTTTATGCAAACAAGCCTTTCAATATCTGAGTGCTGTTACGTAGGCGAAATCAGGTAAAATAGGTAAAAGTGGTCCGCTTAAAGATGCTTTGGCTAACGAGTCTGCCATCTCATTTGGATAAATCCCGCAGTGGCCAGGTATCCATAGCATGTGAAACTTTTTCAGGTTTTCTGGTAATAAACTGCCAATCATACTCAATAATGTCAAATTTTTTGCTGTATATAGTGCAGTGCATACTGAGAGAGAATCGGTAAGTATGACCGCTTCTGATTCGCTTGCAGAAAGTTTACGAAGTGCTAGAATTATAGCAAATAATTCAGCGATGAATACAGGCGTGTAATCTGCTAATAGAACTGAGAAAGACCAGTCGAGAGAAGTACAGAAGATGCCTATTCCAGCCTTTTCGTTCAATACGGATGCATCCGTCGCAATAATGTTGTTTATGGACAAATGAGTCAAGTAATCTTTTAACCGAATATTTAAATATTGAAGGGGCAGTTGTTTCGCATTAGAGGGGAAAATATCAATTTAATTTCAAGTTTTGAATTAGGCGTCTTCGTTATGCCAGTCTGATAAATATTTACATTGAGAGGCTCTAGCAACGCTTGGACGAACCTAATCTGAGGGGAGTGTAGTCTAGACCATTGTGCTTGTTAAAAATAAAGATGTCTCCTTCTTCTACTTCTTCAAGAAGAGTCCCAAGCGCGTGGCGCACATCAGCAGGGGCCAGCTGGGTTCTCGTGCTATCATCATCGTCTCTGCGCAACAGTAGACGGCGCGCATGCATATTTCCCTGTGCGCACGGTGATGGGCGCGTTGTTTGAATGCAGGCACTATGTCGCGGCATAATCGGCACCGGTGTCGACTAAGGCTGTTACTTTTTGGCTGTCGAAAAAACCACTAAAGTCGGCGGCCACAATGTCGGCTCTCTCACGTCTTGTAAGCTTTACAGCACCGTGTAACGGGGGCTTTTTATCGTCATCTTCATGGCCTGCAACCTTACCCCCGAAGGTCGCCACCCTCAGTTTTTCCGGCGCAAGCTGGGTGACCTTTTTGCGTTAAGGTCCGCGGAGGTACGTCGGTGTGACGAAGGTGAATGCGCGGGAGAAGGAGAGCAGGATCAACGTCCCAAACCTGGCTGGCAAGTAGGTATTGCCTCCTCGTCAGAAGTACGGTAGTCGTAAAAGTGAGAACGGGCTCCTTGGAAAGAGGCGTCCTCCCTGCGGGGTATGTATTCTTCGTTCGCATGGCGATTGTCAGACCATGTTCGAAGAGGGCTGAACGAATCACTGTGGTGGCGGCGATGACGGGCAATATGACCTGGACCTCCGCAGTTAAACCATAGTGGACGGCGATCGATTGCGCGCCGTGCGTCTGTTCTTCGGAGCTGTGGATGTCTGAGCCTCCCATCTTGCGACGATGTCCATGGTGCTGCTGTGGACGGCTTGTGGTACGTCGACTGGCTTAGTGGTAGGCTCAGGGTCTGCTCTTGCGGCGGTGAACAAGGGGCCGTTGGCACTGGGCGATATGGCGACGATATCGCAAATAGTGAACGCCGGAGAGCGTCGGCGTAGCTCATGGGACGGTGCTCGTCATCAGGACCAGCGGTAGAAAATGCGTGGCAGATTTCGTCGTGTATGAGTTCAGCGACGGACGCAACGGGGGTTTGAGCAATTGGAGTCCGGAACTTCTGTAGTTATTTGCGAACTATCTCCCTAAAGAGGTCTCGCAGGGAGCTTTGATTCCCAGGTATGGTGGCAGCATTGATTGGGGCGTTGCTAGACATTCGATCATACAGCCTGCATCATTGATGGAGGGCCCGCTCAATAGCCGTAGCCTCCTTGATAACGTCAACTACGGTACTTGGAGGGTTATGCAGTAGCCCGGCGAAAAGTTGCTCTTTAACGCCGCGGATGAGGTAGCTCAACTTCCTATCTTCACTCATGTTCGGGTCAGCTCGACGAAAAAGACGAGTCATATCTTCGGCGAACACAGAAACGCTTTCATTGGGCTTTTGAACCCGTAGCTTCAACAGCTGCTGCACACGGTCCCATCGATCGACATTGGCGAACGTGTCGACGAGCTGTTGTCGGAAGTCGCCCGAAGTTAATATTATACCAAATTTTCGCACCGCCGTCAAGGTAGAAAAAGGTGCGTGAGAGCTTTTCTTGTTCAAGTCACAGATTAATCTTGGCAACACGCTCATAGTGCTCAAGCCAGTCGTCAACGTCTTCATGGGCGCCGCCACTAAAGTGATCGGGAACCAGTGGTTGAAAGATGGTTACTGAAGGCTGTGTCAATGGGGGGCCTTGGGGCGCTGGTTGCGGACTGGCGTTGGCCATTTGCTGAAGTAATCGGCACCTGCGAGGTTCCGTTGAAGGAGTGTACTCTGGCGCGAGGCATATATCAGTCGCCGACTGAACCGGTGTACAGGAGTTGCAATAGGTGGCAATGCGTCCGGGCTAGATGAACGGCTCCCAGCGGGATTGTGAAGCATTAGGCAGGGTTGTGGCCCAGCTCTTCCACCAGTGTCGCGGTACAACGCGAAGAAAAGGCAGATAGACGTTGATACAGCGATTCTCAGCAGCCGAACAGCAAGATCACCTTCTTTGTCTTCGATCAGCCAGAGCTCCACTAGCTGGAGTCCGCCAAATCCCTTTATCGTCATTTTTGTCGACCAATACACACGCGTCAATATATATATATATATAACGGTTGTCGTCGTTTTATTTGCTACGGTTCCAATCACCGGTCTTCTCCGGGGTTCGTGAAGGCCCAAGTACGCTTGGCCCATTGGATAAACTTCTTCAGTATATATATATATATATATATATATATATATATATATATATATATATATATATATATATATATATATATATATATATTATATATATATACACACACATTATATATATATAATGTGTGTGTGTGGCACATGTGTGTGCATGCGTGCACGTGCTTACTGTGTACATATGCAAGTTGAATTCCCCAAAACAAGATGCAGAACTGCCTGCCTACACTTTTCACACTTTGTAATTGAACTACACTTATAATAAAAAACATTGTCTTAAATTTGATGGCTTCCGATGGCATTATGCAAATAGAATATTTGGAAAGCAGCACAATTAAAACTGTAGATACAAAATGACAACTTGTTACTATGAATTTACGCAGATTAAAAGACGGGCTATATATACAATTGGAACTTTTTAATATGTTTGTGTGTTGTTTTTAATATGTTCAATATGCAATAAGCCTTTCAGAAAGCAATAATTGTTTACTTATGCAAAACTGGCATGATAAAACCGAGTCATCTCTGATATAAATGTTGTAACAACGTTACTTATACTCGTGTTTCTCGTGAAACAATTGAGCGCATGTAGGTTTATATGAGGAACACTGCTCTGGATATCGTAGAGACTGCTGAATGCGGTTTTGATACTTCACCTCTCTTCGCCAATAGCAAGTTATGATGTAACGCAGCTCAAAGTGCTGCTTGAGTGAGAAGCCAGGCAGATCCGTGCAAATTTCATTTGACTTTTTTTGTGGGTCAACAGGCTCTTGAAACAGTGAATGTATCCACGCAATTTTGGCATGCCTGCATATTCACTCGTGCACCATGGTGCGTCGCAGGTGCGTCTACTGATAAGCGCTCAGAAACGCAATGAGCGCGCTAAAAACGGGCAATTAGATGCTTTTACAGGCTACGGCGTGCGCGCTCCCAATGCAGACGTTCCTGAGATCTTCAGTACCATGAGACAACAGCGCCACCACTACTGTCACCTGCCAAAGAATCAGCCGAGATGTGACGCAGCCACCTCGTTCATTTCACCGCCCCCTTCTAGTACACTGTAACTTGACTGTAAACATAAGCTGGTGGTAACAGGCTGATGTAAACAGGCTGATGGTAATGCTGACGATTGTGGAGATTGGTTATGCACAGGAAGCTTACCCTACGAAGCGATTGGGAAGGAACGCGATCGACATTTTCCACTGCCGTCGCACACAAGGACGCTACGGCCTAGTTAGTCGACTCTCTGACACGGCAAAGAAAAGCCATGCGAAGCTGGCACAGTGTCAGCAGGGAACGAGCTGCCAAGAAAGAAGGCGCTCTCGATACCCCCCCCCCCCCCTAAAGGCCGAGGACAGAGTGTTTAAAGAGGCTCCTCCGAGGCCAAGTGGCCAGGTCAGCTCAGCCGCAAGGGGGCGGGCTGATGGTGCAATGTTCAAAAGGTTGGTATCTCCTCGATGGCCCAAACCGAAAAACTAAGGCGCGCAACTGAAGAGGCAAAGTTCTCGCCCCTGTTGAGACGAGTCCATGGTCGGCCTTGGTCACACAAAAGTTACAACAGACCAGGAAGAGCCCATTGCTGGGCAGGAGGTCTGCAGTCCAGAAGAAACGATCGGGAAAGCACTGCAAGTGGCAGCCAGCACGCTTGAAGTTGAAGGGCACCGGCCTGAGGAAGTAGAAAGATGGGGCCGTGCCAGGCGTGCGTGCGGCAGCCAACTGCGGCCGAAATTGTTGGGACGAGGTCTGGCAGGAACGGCCGGCTAGAACAACAAGCAGCTAGGAACGGAAGCCAGAGTGACCACGCTCGGGCCAGGGCCAAAGCATCGGTGGGTGGCCTAGTCATGAGCGGCTGTCAAGGCCACCAGTTCAATTGGGTAGGATGTTCTTGTCAGGAGGGCAGATGGTAGGGACCAGGCCCCAGCAGAGAAAACAGGGGACAGCAGGCCGCATCGTCAGGAACAGATTGGTGGTACGGGAGAGCCGGGCGCAGGGAGACGACCGGACGATGCATAAACGGCCAGAAATGCTACCGGCATAGCCGGCTTGCCCAAAAGAGCGTCTGCCTGACGGTGCTACCCGACAAAGAGGGCGCTTCTTTCGGCCAAGAGGGACCACTTCCAGACGTGTGTCTGCACATCGTAGCGGTTATTCTCTCGTTATTGACGTGACATAGAATTAAGTACAGTTACCTGCTATAGTAGGAGAAAGGTCGCTTAAGTGCGTTTCCGCAGCTATAGGTTGTACCAGTGGCGTAGCATGGGGTCAGCCTTCTCATGGTTTTCCTGGGGTTTGGTGACTGCCTCCCCCACCTGCCAAATCATCGCTGCAAGCAACAAAATGTTTAAGGTTGGAGACATTAATTGGACCGTCGATTGCTCTCCCCATGACCGCTCTGAAAGAGCACGCGCTCTCCGGCCGTGCCGGCCATGCTAGACCGGCCGTGCTCTCCTTTGGGAGCCAGCCACTTCGACTGCGGGGCATCTGTTGTGTCGGGGTTGAGCTGGGCCAACACAACAGTATCATCACTTTGACAGACTCCTGGGTAGCTATTTATCAGTTCGTTATCAAGAAGGTATGAATTCAGCGTGCCCGCAGCAATACCAGTCTAAGCTCGGCACTAACAGCAATACTAGCTGTGCATTTGCACTAGGCGGGTTCACTGCTACGCTCTGATTCGGAGCTGTCAGCTGTTTGAGCCCATCAATAATTTGCTGAAAAAACATATATCGTCCGGCTGTGCCTTGTGTACAGGTCCTCTCTGTTGAAGATATAGGTACCGTCGAAAGTTACAGAACTTACCAGGTATGCATCCTCTCTCAAGGCGGTGTAGCGAAACGTCGGGGTTGTTCAAGTTAGGCGCATCGGACGACCAGGGAGACGAATAAGTGTGGGTGAAAGTCCACAAGTACACCAAGTCGCCCTGATGATAAACAACACTTCGTCGCCTAGCATCATAGCTGCGTTTGTTCTTCTCCTGCTGACGCTTCTCCCGTCCATTTACTATTTTTCGAGCCTGCCGCAGCCTGCGAGCCACTTTCATTGCATCCAGGGTGTAGTCGAATCCGCGTTGCGCGCCCGACCCTACATCCACCGGTAGTGTCGGTTCATGTCCGTGAAGAAGAAAGAATGGAGTGAATCCAGTCGTCTCGTGGGTGGAAGAATTGTATGCAAAAATAACATACGGTAGAAATTCATCCCAGTCTCGGTGGTGTGAGGAAACGTACATGCTGAGCATGTCAACCAACGTGCGGTTAAAACGCTCGCACAAGCCGTTGGCCTGTGGGTTGTATGCTGTTGTGGTGGCATGCTGGCTACCCACGAGCCGGAATATTTCTTCGGTCAAGTTGGCGACAAAGTGCTGCCCACGATCGCTTATTACTTTCTCCGGGGCACCATGACGTAGGACGATTTGTTCGACGAAAGCTCTTGCTGCTTCTGCGGCAGTGGCCGCTGGACACGCGACAGCCTCGACCCATTTCGTATGGTAGTCGGTAATCACGACGATGTAGCGGTTCCCTGCTTTGGATTTAGTGAAAGGCCCAATGACGTCCATGCCCACCTGCTGAAAAGGTCGACCTGCAGGTGGGATCGATTGGAGGAAACTGACCGGCCTCCCCGGTGGTTGCTTTCGTGTCTGGCAGTCGGGGCAGGAGAGAACGTACTTGCTTACGTATGAGAACATCTTCGGCCAGAAATATCGGCAACGAACTTTCTCCCATGTGCGCTTGACGCCTAAGTGGCCTGCCGTGGTGTCGTCATGGCAGTACCTTAAAATCTCAGATCTCAAGCACTTGGGGACAACGAGCGCCGCACGATCCTCCTGAAATCTTTTCGCCCTTCGATACAGTACACCGTCGATCAACCGAAAGCTCCGTGCCGTTCTTTTAGTTTTCCTCACAACGGGCGCATCCGGGTGCTCGAGGTGCTGCATAATTTCTTTCATCCATGGGTCTGCCCTCTGCTTTTTTCCAACATCCACCTGATTCAAAACCAGCAACGGTAAGGGGTTTTCTTCGCTTACAGGCGCGGGATCATGAGGAAGGCGGGAAAGCGTGTCGGCATTTCCATTCTTCAGGCCAGGGTGGTGTCGCAACGTTATGTCAAATTCCTGAAGCCACAGAGACCATCGATATAAGACGACCTTTCGGATTCCTTACTTTCATTAGCCAAGCCAGGCTGGCTTGGTCAGTCACGACCGTGAACTTAGCACCAAAGACGTATGGCCGAAACTGTCCGCAGGCGTACACAACGGCGAGGCATTCTTTATCAGTTGTACTGTAGTTAATCTCAGCCTTGTTAAGGTGGCGGCTGGCATAAGCGACGACTCTCTTTTGAGTTCCAATTTTCTGTACAAGTACGGCGCCAATGCCGTAATCACAGGCATCAGTGTGCACCTCTATCGGCTTTCCCGGCTCAAACTGACGCAGAATTGGGGCTGTGATCAGCTTCTCTTGGAGGGATTGCATGGCCACTTCGCATGCCGCATCCCAGACGAAAGGAACATCCTTTTTGGTTAAGTTGGTCAGAGGTCGAGAAATACGAGAGAAATCTTTGATGAATCGCTGATAGTAGTTACAGATTCCGAGAAAGCTCTGTACACCTTTCTTGTTTCGTGGCTTGGGGAATTTTTCGATCGCTGCTACTTTGTCTGGGTCCGGCCGGATGCTTTCACCTGTGAGAATGTGTCCAAGATATTTCATCTCCTGGTGGGCGAAGCTGCATTTCTCGGACTTCAGTCGTAAGTTTGCTGCGTCCAAAGCCGAAAACACGCTTTCCAAATCTTGCAAATGAGATGCCATAGTCTTCGAGAAAATGACGATGTCGTCCAAGTAGGCCAAGCAAGCTCTCCAGAGAAGACCAGGACTTTGTTAATCATTCTCTGGAATGTGGCAGGGGCGTTGCACAGGCCGAAAGGGACAACAATGAATTTGTACAGGCCGGGTCCACAGGCAAATGCGGTCTTTTGCTTATCTTCCTCTTTGATGCCCACTTGCCAGTAGCCTGATGTTAGGTCAAGTGTGGTGAAGTATTTTGACCCCTGTAGCACGTCGAGAATGTCATCAATTCGTGGCAGTAGGTGCACATCTTTTTTAGTGACCTCATTGACTCTGCGGAAATCGATGCAGAGACGCCAAGTCTCATTTGGCTTCTTCACGAGGACGACAGGTGATGACCAAAGACTGTGAGACTCTCTAATTATCCCATCGCGCAGCATTTCTTCTACTTGTTGCTCAATCTGTTGTCTTTCAAAAGGGGAATGACGATATGGGTGCTGATGAATTGGTCGAGAATCGCCTGTGCCGATCACATGTTCAGCGACATGAGTCTGCCGGATGGGGTTGTCACTGCTCGTAAATAGATGGCGGTACTTCTGAATGAGCGACAGCAGCTCATCCCGTTCAGATGGCTGTAGGTGATCCCCAGTCTCTATGTCAAACTCTTGAGGCACTCGATCGTTCTCGGGGGCCGTGATTGCCAGCTGTGCGTCATGAATAGATGAAGCCCATCCAAGCGTTGTTCCGCTGAGCAGGTTTACTGGCGACATGGTAGGATTAGCTACGCGAATGAGGCCTCTCCCATGCACGATCCTCGTTATTGTGCGTGCAACCTGAAGTCCGTTTCTGAGCGTGCTGTTCGGTTCGACGAGGTGAATTCCGTCCCTTGCGACCTTTACTTCAATAGCGACTTCTGTGCGAGGTTGAATGCGAATTTGCTCGTGGCACCGCACTGTAAGTACATCATTATGTTCGGGGGAACTTGAGTCTATACGTAGCCGGAAAATTTCACCGTTTAGTTGCAGCTCTTTTTTGGAGAAATCAATGAGAAGCCGGGCTGCCCGGCAAAAGGGAAGACCACCGAGTAGCTCGTACGGGCAATCCTTGACCACTAAAAACGTCTCGTGAACTTTGGTGGTGCAAAATTCAAGTTTTATTTCAGCTTCACCATTGGGGGTGAGCAAGCCTCCGCCAATTCCTCGGATGAATATGTCTTTTCTCGATTTGAATGAAGCACATATTTTGTTAGCTAATTCTTCTGAGATGATATTTACGGACGAGCCGGTGTCAATTACAAGTTTTGCTTCTGTACCGTTGGCTCGTGTGGGGACTGTGAGAAGCTGGCCCTCCGACAATGTGCCGATGGGGCGGCCGGGCTGGCCCCCTAGGCCCGGCCGTTCTCGTTTCCCGAAGGATTAGGCTGCACATTCTGATTGCCTTGGAGCTCCGCCTGATCGTTCCTGCCGTCTCGGAATCGCTGCCAGCACTGTTTTGCTATGTGACCTATGCGGCGGCAAATCTGGCATCGGGGACGCCCGTCGTTGGCACGGGAAGTTCTCTGAGGCCAAGGCATTGGGGGGCGACGCACCTCGTCTTCGATGCTTTTTAGCCGGTCAGACAGCAAGGCGATCGAGTCCGCAATCGCTTTCAGGTCTCTTTCGCGGTCAACAGCCTCCCGTGGGCAACGCGATTCGGCAGCGGCGCAGGTGGCGACACACGTAGGAGGAGAGTGCCCTGTCGCTGCGGCGGGTGCGAACCCTACGGGATGCACGATGTTTTGCATCCACGACTGCAATCCGGTAGAATACTGGATGCCAATCGGTTGTGGCGCCGACGCACGGCTCATCAAAGCTGCCAGATTTATGCGTTGCGAAATTTGGAAGAATGCAGTGCAGCTCTCCGGGTTTGCGATTATCATCTTCTCCAGAATACCCGGACGCAAACCGCGCATAAGGTG
Source organism: Rhipicephalus annulatus (assembly GCA_013436015.1). Classification (NCBI taxonomy): domain Eukaryota; kingdom Metazoa; phylum Arthropoda; class Arachnida; order Ixodida; family Ixodidae; genus Rhipicephalus; species Rhipicephalus annulatus. Next base: position 31,574 of record WOVY01012308.1, on the reverse strand, counting down.
CCGCAACCGATCATCTTCCGTCATGGACGGGTTCACTCTTGCACACAGCTGTACGACGTCATAGTAGTACTGCTCGGGGGTTTCGAACGGCAATTGGGTGCGGTTTTGTAGCCGCAAATGGGCGATCTCGACTGAGTGGCGACTCGTAAAGGACGTTTTTAGTAGCGTCGCCCATTCTTCCCATGTATTAGGAGCACCGGTTAGAATTTGAGTGGTGTGCCACTTTTTCGCATCTCCGTCTAAAGCCAGATATAGAAATTTCACCTTCGTGGCTTGGTCCCAATTGTTAAGCGACGCTACATGTTCGTAGCAAAGTAGCCACTCGGAAATAGATTCCTCCGGCGCGCCTCTATAGACTGGTGGTCCGACGAATGGTTTAGCTTGGGGGGTAGACATAGCAGAGAAGAAGGTAGGGGGTTCCGTCATAGTAGAGCAGTCAGTGGTAGGTTCCTGATATTTGTTGTTGACTCGGGGCATAATTTCAGAGCGGGACTATCGTTACCCAGCACCTCCACCACTTTGTAGCGAAACGTCGGGGTTGTTCAAGTTAGGCGCATCGGACGACCAGGTAGACGAATAAGTGTGGGTGAAACTCCGCGGAGGCAATCGATGAGAAGTCAACACGATGATTTCGGGGAGCACTCATTGGGGGTTTATTTAGCTAACACAAGTTCAATTTACAAAATGCACTAGGTCACAAAGACAAAACATAGAAAATGGTGGCATACCCCTCGGCCTGTGTGGCTGGTCTCCGGTGGTGAGATCCGCTGTTTACCCCCACTCCGCTCACCTCAAAAAGAGCCCAAGTCGCTGCTTAAGTAGGGTTTTTTTTAGCGTCCCCGGTGGGGCGGACCAACCAGGCAAGTCGAGGATAATCAAATCAACATGTGGTTGCCTGCAGCCTGTCTGCGACAACACTGTGGCAGCTTCTGAAACGGGCGCGTTCTCCGAAACGGCCTTGACGCGCTAACGACTGCTCAAATTTAGGTGCCCTTTGTCCCCGGAGGACCGAAGCGGCGCCTCGTTCGTTTGAAGCGTGGGGGCTCAATGGTTAGAAGAAGGAGAAAGGCACCCAATCTCTGCGGTCTGGTCCAAAGCACGGCGTGGTGCCTGCCTTGACGCCAAGCGCACAGAGACCGACCAGGCGCAGCCCTTTTTGTTCACTCCTTCTTCCTCAAGGCGCGCTCCCCGAGACAAGTTAAACGGCGCCGCTAACAAGGGCGTCTGGCAAAGAACAAGCTCCAGCTGTAGCCGAAAAAGAACAAGGTTTTGCGCGAAACATTGCTCTCGCGACAGCGGTATGCTTGACAGTGACTTAGCTGTCGGGGTTCGCCCCTTGTGCCCCACTAAGGCTGGAGGCTTCGTAGCCTACTACAGGTGAGATTGCTCTCTGGAGTGGCGGACCGAAGCATCAGATGCCGGGGCTCGTGTCAAGGTGTGAGCCACGATGTTCGAACTCTCTTTCCGGTAGTGCACAACCAAGTTGTACCGCTGCAAGGCCAACATAAGTGAGGCAGCCCGAGGCCTCGCGCAAGCACCTAAGCCAGGTAAGTGTCATATATGTGGCGCGTTTCCGCCACGAATGGCACACCGTTGACGCAGAAGTAATTTATCTGAAAGTAGAGTTATTGCATATGCTAGCTTTACCTAAAGGCATAAAGGTAGTATATACAGTAACTCTACGTAGGAGTGGACAGGAGTGCCCCTTGGCATGGCAAGCTTTCCAAAAGGGGTGCCTGCCTGACAGCTTCGCAACAACGGGTTGCTTGCTAGGGTAAAGATAGGACGACACATCAGTCCCGAATTAATAGGCTGCTAGTGACAGCCCCCTCTCTACTTCGAGGTCCCAGTTGACTGGCACTCGCTCACACACCTGAAATAAGGAAGCCATGCTCGTTTTCACGGAAGATTTCTCGTTTCCGTTTTGGTGTTTCCTTCTTTATGTGGTAACCATAACGCCGCAGGCAGGTGTATACTCTATCGGTCTTGCGGGTTTTTCCTGAAACGCCGCGATTTCGTGATTGCCGCACTGTGCTGCATCTTGGGTTAGCAAACCTGTGTTTGTTGACAAACTGCCTCAAGTGCATTTTTGCGTTGTGTCGGAGAGTCGACGAACCCGGCCGTAGCGTGTTTGTGCGGGCAGTGGGCAGTGGATAATGTCGCGTCCCTTCCCGGTCGCTTCGTATGCTTAAGGCTTCTCGTGTAAATCTAACTCCACATAACTGGCACCAAAGTGGGATCGGGGCGTGCCCTAGCAGGAACGGAACGAGACGCCACGGGGGAAGGCGCTCTCAATTCTTACAAGATGAGCACATGGCCTTGTCGTCGTGCGCACTTTCTTTCTGCGCATTTTCAGGCTTACCAATTTGTTGGTATTGTGAAAGGGCAATTCAATAATACGAGAAAAATCATTTTTTTCTTCAGTGACCCTCTTACTTGTGCAATCATTAAAAATCACTGGATTGTGAGGCATCGCAAAACGACAGTTTCTCGTTTCCTTGGCATGCAATGTTAACACTCTCCACATACTGCATTCAAGAAACAGGTATAAACAATTTTAGTTATATTTTAAAGTTTATTTTTTACAGAGCAGCATCCGCAAGTCAACCGCACTGCAGCGGGCATTGTCATAATGAGTCAACGCAGTTCACTGGGTTGTGAACTCAGCGCCCTGCGTGCAACCTAAACTGCAGGACAATTTTTGCATTCGTCATTATTTACGCACAACTGACGGCAGACGACAAAAGCTGCTACTATAATGTAAGGAGTTAATGTCTCCTTGTGAATTAACCCTTCGTCAGGCACAGCCTACTGAAGGTCTAAGTCACTGTGAAGCCGCCCCCTCTATATCGAAACTGCCACTTCTTTTTTTAAGGAAAGGTGTGCATGCATTTCGAAGCACCACAATGTTATAGAATTCTGGAACCAGTATTTCATCAGTCAAGCTGTTAAAGCTAGCAATAAGACTTTTGTTACATAAACAAATCCTGCTGCACCATCACCCCGACAACCACTACAGCTAGCTGTGTGCCACCAGTGTTGTTAAGCCGCATTCGGAATGTGTGTGCACTTATGAAAATATATAGTATTGGGGTGTAGCAAGAAAAACATACTATTTAAAAGGCTGTTTCTCTAGGCTGTCTTCTCTCACTTTACTTCCTTGTTAGTTGCACCCCAAGCCCTTTGTAAAGCAATGTGCTAACTTGCCCAATGTTTCACTCAGCTTAAACTTCGGAATGGCTTATTCTATAGTGACTGTTCTTTGCCTCTTACAGGTACAAACACATATTTGAAAGTAAGGGCTTCTAGTTTCTTCAGTTTGGGGATGTGACTGCACGGCAGTTAGTTGGTGTGGAGCAATTTACTTCTGGCATTCGTTTTTTCCGTAAATTTTACTTTTTTTTTCTTATTCGCTTGTGCTCACTTATAAATGTCAACTGTTCCAAATTAAACTGCTAGTATATATATTGCTTATGCACAGATCTGCTATACTCTACTACAAATGCTACACTGTGTGTACATATGAATAAGTGAGTGATCAACAAGCTTAATGAAGCTCTTGCAGACAAATGTCTTCAAGTAGGACAATACACTTAGGTACGTACGAAAAAAAACAAAAGGTTTATTCCATTGAGCTTAGAAACAAATAGGCAGTGTGCCGCATATGTACATGCGCCAAATGTGATCGTCTAGTGGCCAATCTTCAGAAGGCCAGGGTGTCCTTGAGCAGTTTCCGCACAGTGCTGCCCATTGATGGGTTGTTGCAGGGTCCGGATGTGTGGTAGCCCACCTGCGTGTGCCACAAAGAGTTGACATGACGATTGGCTAAGTTTACTTTTTAAAAGAAACAAAGTCATAGTCTAGCTCCAAAGACGAAGCAGTAGTTGCGATGGCAACAATTTGAAATGTTCTATGAAGTATGGTTGGAAGCTAACTCTCTTGGAGCCAATATTACGAAACTCTGCAAAATGGTGGCATAAGGAAACAGGGCTGCTCCAGTGAGTGAACAGTTCTTGTGCTATCTGTCAACTCGACACGAAATATGCGTTCAGGGCATTGTGCAGTAGACCCTCAATAAATGAAAATCTGATAATATACACAAACGCAAAATTTCTGGCCAACCGACTATCTTCATCATGTATTTTAAAGCTGCCTAATTCAAAGTGCCCCGTGGTGAAAATTCGGTGAATTCAAACTTTTTTGCTTCTGCATGCCTAGTAATATCTGCTACATTTCTTGATTCTAGTTGATTGATTGATATATGGGATTTAACGTCTCAAAACCACCATATGATTATGAGACACGCCGTAGTGGAGGGCTCCAGAAATTTCGACCATTGATTCTAGTTGAATACTCATAGTTTTAAGTCCCAAACAGTGGCACATAAAGCCCCCTCCTGGCTACTTAATGACTGAACTGGCCGAAATGCACGCATCAAAAGTTGCGTGCTGACTTGGAAAAGGGGCTAGGGGAGAGGCAACCTGGCCTGGGTCTATTGCATGAGGGATACTTCCTAATGTCATTTTTGTTGCAGTATACTAGTGTAATGTGGAAAAGCATTCTAAAAATGGGAAGGGGCAACAAGCTGTCAAGGAACACAATACATACTCAAATTCACTATATTATTATACATATTTTATACTTTTTGTATCTTGGTTTTCGAATGTGTACATTCGACATTGCAGTGTTTGCCTGGTTTTCATAGTGGCAATTTTTTTGCTGATTATATTATGTATTGTATTTGCTTGCCCTCCCTGCTATAGCCCCTTCTTAGGATTGGCAGAATGAATAAATGAATAAATTTCATCTCCTATTTGCACTTGTGTACACGCGTTGCATAATACCAGTATAATCACTTATGTCTAAAAACCTTACTGGCATTCATGCAAGGCTGTATATGATGTTGCTGCGGCACTGGGAAACAATGAAAATCACAACACTAGTTGGTATGTTGCCCAGAGTCACAGTTATGAGAATTTTGATAATTTATCCTTTTAATAATTTCAACAAAATACTGAGATCATCTTGAGTTCATATTATTGAGAGTGTACTATACGTACAAAGGCAGGAGCCATCGTCTTTCAAGCTAGTAGCTGTTGGTAAAACAGTACTAGTACTAAGCAATGTGCTAATTCCATGTCTGATCACTGAAACAACTTTCTTGCTTTCGGCTGTAGAAGTTTCTAGAAAACTAGAACTAGTTTTTTAAGTTGAAGGTCTCGGATATGGCTTTAGGGGAAGTGTAATTTGGAGCTAGTCCTTGTAGAGTGAAGATGCATTAGAGAACTAGGGTCACGAGTCCACCTTTGTTACATGGTTATTGACAGCAGCTTTTCTTATATTTTATTTATTCAACATGCCTTACAGTTTCATTAAAGGGCATTGAGTAAGGAAGGCATCAGTTTATACATTGCAAAAAAATACAAAAAGTAAAAATAAAATAAAAAACAATAACAAACAAATCATAAACAGCATGGTGCAACAAAGTTACCGTATAAACCGGAATATAAGTGGAGATATTTTCAATAAATTAATAAGCTAAAGTCGCCCGTCGTCTGGCAACACGTGGCTTGCCTATGCTTGACAAGCTGGACGCGGCCATATCCGCATCCAAACCTAATCGCAGGTTGTTTTTTTTTTCTTCGTCTGTTTTCTTTGTGTTCGTGATTTGCTTCCAATCTGTTCTGAGTTTTCGCTCCACTTGACATTGCCCTGCATTTTTAGTGGTCTTTTTTTTTCTTTCACTGAATATGAGTAGCGGTGCGAGGAGGCAGTACTCATCTGCGTTTAAACTAGGTACTGTTGTGTTCGCAGAAGCGAACGGGAATATAGCTGCTCAGCGCCGCTTTGATGTATCAGAAAAAAGCGTGTGCTATTAGAGTGCGCAGAAGTGGAAGCTGCAGATGTGCAATCCTTGAAAAATGTTGTTTCGTGGACGAAGTGCCGTTCATCCGCAGCTGGAGGATAAGCTAGTGGACTTTGTGCGGGAAGTTCGTGCGCGCTCGCTGCCAATGACCGTGGATACCATCCGCAAAAAAGCCGTAGAACTCACTCGAGAAGCTGGGCTCACCAGAGAAGAGTTTCGTGCATCAAACTCTTGGGTGCGTCGATTTATGCGACGCAAAAAATTTTTTCTCCGGCGGCGCACATCCATCGGTCAAAGGTTGCCGGAGGAGTTTGAAGACAAGCTTATAAACTTTCAGCGCTTCGTGAACCGACTTCAGGAGCAGAACGACTACATGATGGGGCAGATTGGCAAAACTGCGCAGAAGTGCTTCGGAAAATTCGTTTCACCCACCTAGGTAGCAAAAACTTTTTTGGAAATGGCGAGAAAACGGCGATTTTCAAAAAATTATAGCTTCGCGATGCTTGGGCCGGGAGCCGGCTTCTTGGGCTCATCGGAAAGAGCATTTCTCCATGTTTAACTTTCCTGCCTCAGCTGGCTCCTCCCTTTAACAACAAGCGAGCAAAAAGCAAATGTTTGAAGGTCGTTTTGAGGCCCTTGATTGGCCGTGGCCGCCATGTTGCCTCAGCTCACCTTGCTATTGGCCCGATGCTCGCTCCGGGAGATCGTCGTCTGCTGCTTGTGCGTCGCGAGGACATGGCTCTCGAAAATCGCCACTTCGTGACGTGTTCACAGCTTGATAATCACTTAAGATATAACTACGCTTTAGTTACGAGCAGTAAGCGGATGAGCGATCAGGTTACTACGAGCGTCAGCGCGGTTTACGAGCGCCGCGCGTCATTGGAGTCGTCTTTAGCCCTAACTCCGCCGACTGCGGGCAGGAACGACGCGCTAGTGCATTCGTGGCGACGTGCTTCTTCGCAAGCAATGAAGCTGTAAGCGGCGGCACGATCTGATTACTACGAGTGGCCGCACCGGATACACGATCAGATTACTACGAGCGGGCGGGGGAGGTTTACGAGTGCGGCGCGTCATCGGAGTCGGCTTTAGGCCTAACTCCGCTGACAGCGAGACTGCGGGCAGGAACGACGCGCAAGCGCACTCTTGGGGACGTGCTTCTTCGCAAGGAATGTACCACATCACTCGCTAGCTCCTCTGAATATTGTACGGGCATTTTATGCATCGGCAGCGGACAACACAGCCAAGCTCGTCACCCCTCCCCCCCTTCACTGCCAAGGATCGCTCGGAACAGCGGCAAGCAGTTTCTCGCGTCGTCATTCGAAAATGCGATGCCAAGTGCAGTGCATGCCGATTTTTCATCTTCGTAGTTACACATTTCGCGCATCGTCATCAAACGCCGCCGGCAAGTGCATTACGCGCTGCCTGCACTGTCCACGCGGCCGCGCACCCCACGGTGATATGGAGTGCTGTCAGTAAGCTTTTGTGATGCGATTCAGACGTGCTTGGTGCCGTGCTTGGAGCCGTGCTTGATATCGCCACGAACGTCTATGAATGTTCCGAGGTTAATGAATTGCTGTAGATTAGAGTTTCCGCGACCGGCTGTATGATGATGCGTTTCACAGCTAGAGCGGCGAAAGAGCACGAGTGAATCAGGGGCACGAATTTTTATATGCCCGTTTCGTGTCATTAATTACACTGCTATAAAATCCCGTGCCACCAGTTTTCTGCCCATAACTTTGTTATTTAGAAAGAAGGCATAGGCCGTCATGGTGTGATCCATTTTTCTGATGCAATAAACTTTTCTCCAAATAAAAAAAGTTCAGTGAATATTTGTAATCAAGTACTTAATTACGCTAATTACAACTTCAGCACAAAAAAAGTATGTGTAATAATTTCAGTATATGGTTTTATTCAATTACAATCTTTTCTGTCATACCTATCACACCTCTCCTTCATACAAATAACTTGGTTTGAAATCCATACTTGTTCTTTGTAACTCATGAAAAGGAGTAAATCATGAAAAGAAGTCAAATATCACAAGACAAACCTGAGATCACAATTTTTAGGTGTCTTAGAGACGTAAAGAAAAGTTGAAACTTTAAACGCAGCTTTCTCAATACTGTTTTTTTTTTTGACATTATGCTCAGCCCCTCCACATGGTTCAATGAAGAAATAATTTGTTTCTCGTAAAGTATTCGTGGTATCGCTTCAAAATTTTTATGGAAGCACTGTGAGGTTATTCATAGTGTCTGTGCCAATTTTCATCAATGTCCAACGAGAAACAAAAAAGTTCATTGAAAAAAGCCTGTCGAAAACTTTGACAGGCTTTTTCTCACAAGTGTGTTTCGGAAGTTGTGCATTGCTCGTGGAAAGAGTACCACGAGAATGACTGGACAGATTTTGATTCTGTTTTTTTTCCTGAATCCCTGAACACTGCTTGTGGGTACAGTAATCTTCAATTTCTGTTTTGTGGCCCTGTTATTTTTGTAGACGATGATTTGTCCGTGCCATTGTTTCTGACAATGTGTGTCGGCAGCCATGATGATCTCTAAAAAAAAAAAAAACGAGAACTTATTAAAAAATTCCGAGAGTGTCATACTCTGTAGCTTTCTTTTGAGTAAAGATCAACACCATTCGCAGCTTCCTGGCATGTTTTGTCGCAGCGCTAGGCTTTCCACGAGCAGACCATGTAATTGGATCGTGTAGCATTATGTAACTTGAGAACTACTGAAGCTATCATGATGAAACTGCATATTTCCCTATTCTAGACACTTACGAGTATGCATGCCAAATTTCATTGCTGTAGGTCAACAAATAAAAAAGTTTTTTTTTTTCAGTGCCACCTCCCCCCTTAACCGACGCAGTGAAACGCGCACTCGGCGACGGGAAAACGGACCTCACCGTAATACCAGGTGGTATCATGTCCACCCTCCAGCCGCTCGACGTTGTGCTAAACAAGCCGTTCAAGGACCGAGTAGAGTGGATGTCCGGCGACAAATCCAAGACACTGACGGGCCGCCTACAAAGGTCCCCGCTTGCGACTGTTTGCGGCTGGGTGCTTTCCGCCTGGCATTCCTTGCCGGGTTCCATGGTGAAAAATGCTTTCAAGAAATGTTGCATCAGCAACTCGCTGGATGGCACTGAAGACGACGCACTGTGGGAGGCGGCCAGCGACAATCTCTCGTCTTCAGAAGACAGTGGTGCTTCGTCGGATGAATAGGAGCAGTTGTGATGGTGGTAGAGGGGAGCTCCGACGATCGGGGTGCGGTGCGCCCAATTCACAAATAAATGTGGTTCGGCAGTTTTGGGTTGTTTTCCTTTTTTTTTTTTTCGGTAACCTATATTCCCACTCGAGCTATAGTCCGGATTATACAGTATGCAATAGTAAAATGCAACAAAATAAGGTTATCACAAAAATTCACAGCATATCTACGGGGTGAATGTGGATAAGTGGGCGAAGCTCTTGAGGGGAAATCATCGGTAAAACCGTGACTGTTCAGTGAAAGTTTGCCCACTACATCATCAAGAAAGACGTGACAAACACTGTGTGTGTATATGTACGGCAGGGTCTTCAAGCCGTTGCCGTGAGGCTTGGGCCTCTCGTTCTTGAACGCTGGGATCTTGGCAGCGGCGTCCCGCAGCTTCACGGAGCGCTTCTGCCTCGCGGTCTCGCACATCGCATCGAGCACGCGCTGCCGCCGCCTAGCGCGCTCGCCGCTCTGCAGCCTCATCCATCGGGCAAGTCCGAGCGCACACCAACAGCGAAAGAACTTTACTACATTGCTCCCCGCCATATAGTAAACAATCGAAGAACTAAACTAGGGGTAGCCATGCCATCTAGTAAACAATGCAAGAACTAAACTAGAGGTGGCTACATACATATGCCGACAATGGAAAGACCAACGCTTTAAGGAGCTTTGACCCTAAAAGATGCATGATTACCGATGGATACGATGTGATCTGGAAGGCCGTCCCAATGTGCTATGGCTCGAGGCAATGGCAATGAGTTAAACGCCAGTGTGTGACCATGAATGGGCACGAAACTACGTGCGTTGTAAAGTGTACAGAAGGACATGAAGCGGCAAACAATAGCATTTGTTACTGTAGATGTACCTTGTGGGGATGCTGACATCCCCCCCCTGTAAAGTTGTCTGCGCCGCGTGGCCAAGGCTTTATTTCGGTGGTGACCACCACCGGGCGATAGATGGCGTTGCGTTTGCTCTGAGTACCACTGTTGGTAGAATGGTAGCGCCGGCGGTGGCCCTGGCGGAAGGCAGGCCTTGGTGGTGGGCGAGCGTTGAGCGAGTCTCTTCTGCGCGTGGCGGCTGCCGCGAACGGTTGTCTGTCGCGTGGGCCCCCCGGTGCTCGGCACCGCGGGCTTCGCGCCGGGGTCCCACGTGGAAAGTCAGGCGTTGGCGACGCCGCCTTGGGTATGTGCTAGTGTGTTGGGTGTGTTAGTGTGTGTTTATCATGTTATTGTGTGTTTAGTGTGTCCCTGCGTTATGTTGTTTGTATGGTAGCGTGTTAATTAATATTGATGTAACATTCGGCGGACGATATCGTCGTCTAAATTAGTTAATAAATGTATGTATGTTGTGTGCTTTGTACCGACCGTGTCCACTGTGTCCGTTCACTCCAAGAGCGTGGCGTGGCGAGGCGCTCGTTCGCCTCGCCGAGACCCCACAACCTGTAGATATATCAGGTGACATGAATGCAAGGTCTTCTTTTATTAGGGTGATGCTTGAATAATAGTCGTAGCTACCAGCTACGAATCTCGCTGCCCTATTCTGGATGGCTTCCAACGTGCAAACTTAGGTAATCTCGATGTGGTGACCATGTGGATGATGCGTACTGTAATTGTGGATGAACGTAAGATAGATATGATAATGCATGTACGATAGAAGGAGCGTTGCGCAAGCTTTTGCGCAGATAGCCGAGAGACTGGGAGTCTTTTGAAGAGACAGCTGCTATGTGCATCGTTCAAGATAAGTTAGATGAAAGGTAAACACCGAGATATTTGTACGATGGTGTGGCTGAAACAACAGTGTTATCAATAGTATAGAAAACGGATAAGTTGCGCTTTCTAGTGAACAAGATTAACTTGCATTTAAAATTATTAAGAGACATCTGCCAAGTTTTGCACCACCTGTAGGTTAGATTAAGGTCATTTCGGAGAGCAAAATGATTGTCAGTAGATTGCGGTAGATAATGCAATAATTCGAAAACAACCTAGTTGAGGATGAAAGGTAAGTTCGCAAGTTGTTAAAGTATATTAAAAAGAGTAATAGACCCAGTACACTGCCCTAGGGAACACCAGATGCGACGTCGTAAATGTTAGATGAAGTGTCATCAACCACCGTGTGCAGTCAAGCCCACTTATAACGAACCTGAGCGTGACACGGCATCCCGAAGTTTGTAGTAAATGAAACGCAGCTTTTAAAGAAAGTTGCGAGTGAAAACACAAACTTTTTTTGCCACAAAAAGTTCATGATGCACGTGTTTCGAAGAACAGAAGCGATAAGGGCGGTCTCGAGCACATTTAAAACAGCAGGGTGCTCATTCACCTGGCCCGTGGCATAAGCTGCATGAGGCACTGGCTTCAAAGTTTCGTCGTTCTCGCAATCAGATTCCTCCAAATCGCTCTCGCCACGTACTTCATTCAGTATGCCCTAATCCGTGCACAGTTCCACAGTGTCGGCATCATCATCGATCGTAATTAAACCATGGCAACAGATGTCCCACCCACTCTCCCCGGTCGGAGTCGATGAAGCGCCGCCACGAATCGCCGCCGCAGTGATCCTGTTCGCGCTCGGAATCGGGCCCGACATCGACGAAGCCGGCCACGCAAAAACAGTTTCGCGTGCATGTAGCCCTCACCACCACCCACAAAATATTCACCATCTCCACAGCTGAATACCGGGACGCCCGAAGCGGCAAGTTGGCTGCCAGGTGGTCAACAGCTATAAGCAAGCGCTCCGCGTTGCGGAGCGCGGATTACGCTCGAGCCAAGCGGTCACATTTTCGACGTTTTGTTAGCGGCACGAAAAAGCGTGTTAGTCCCGCTGTCGGCCATCATGACCACACACGCACACCAAGAGCGAGCAAGACGCGCACACGCGTGGAACAGCTCTGGGCGCGTTTCCAGTCAGAAAACGAAACTAATTCGAGCCAGCGTGGCGGGCGTCGCGGAGCGGTGGAGACGGGCGAAGGGGTTGTGATCGAGAGAGGAGAGCAGAGTTGCGAGAGAAGGGCAAGGAGTTGCGATAAAGAGAGGGGAGGATGCGGCGGGAGGGCGACCTTGAAAACCAAAACACACAAGAAGGAGGCAGGTTGGGTAGCTTGCTTGAAAGGTCCGGGCAACTCGCACGTAGAAAAACTTGGAAAGAGTGCATGACCGCCTGAATCGGTGTGTGCGGCGGTGTCCGAAGGATCGTTTCGTTGCGCCGGCAGGTTTGTGTGGCCTCACGAACTTCTATATTTCGCAATTCGTTTCCCGCAAATTAACAGCCGTTTTCGCACTTTCGCAGTGCACGTGCGCGGAAGGCATGCTGAGTTGAGTGTGAAGTGAGCGAGAACAAGTCCTAAACATGAAACAAATCGCAAATTACCAGAGTCGGTGGGGTAGCATACGCGTGTGCACTAGACGCAGACTATCGGATACAGTCGCCAACATCGTGGCCGACGATGTTGGCAAATGGTCTGGTCACTTCAGGCCGGCGACGAACGACAGTACCAGCCATCAAAACAAGGTAGATGGCCGACCGGTTTTCAAAAGATTGGTGGCAGTGTTAAAAGACGGGCGTCGTCTGTCGATGCGGGGTGCTCAGTAGCAGGGGGACAAAGGACAGAGAAGTGCATAACAAAAAGCGGTCGGGGAGAGTGGCAACTAGAGCGGCACGGAGGCAGGGTCGGCATTTAACAATAAGAATGTATGGGCACCTCGCGGATGCCTGATTGGTGGTCGAAACTGGTTTCCCGGGAAGTCGGCAGACCGCTGACTCCGTTCGCTGTAACCGATCAGCGGCGCTCGGAGACGTTCGATGTAAGTGCAATTTCGTGCCATTGAACCAATGTATATTTTCACGGTCAAGCGGATATTGTTCGTTTTAAGCGAAAGTTCGTTTTAAGTGGGGCCGTTATATGTGGGCTCGACTGTATTGCTGACCGGATGACAAGAAGTTGCGTATTCAAGACAGTGCTAATGAATTGATACGGAGAGACGACATTTTGGAGATTGAACAACCATGAAGGACAGTATCAAAAGCTTTGGTGAAATCGAGAAAGAGGCAATCGGTTTGATTGTTACTGTTTATAAGTAAGTTCTTATATGTATTAAAGAGAACCGAGGCATGCATAGCACTACGTGTGTTGTCATCCTTACAATCTGTAGTGCATTTTGGTGTGCTGTGCATCTACATCAAGACAAAATGTGCCAACTTGGAACGACCAAATTTTCCAACTTCCCCACGCGCTGAAATTCCTCCACCATGAAAATTTTAAGGGTGCCATTTGCCTGCGCAATTGTGAATATTGTTTGCAGCTGACCAAAACAAAAGAAAAAAATTACATCATCTCCCACTAAAAAGGACCATGAGGCAATGCGAAGCAGCACTGGGGGATGCACACTGCATCTCTTACACAGCCATTTACGCAGGTCTGAACGCGCTAGCGCATGCCAGAGCGTTTGGACCAGGATACGTGTTGGTTCATCGCGCTTCTGCCGAATCTCGTTTCTCGATGCCATCCCATGACTGCCAAGAGAGTGTAAGGGAGAAAGGCCACAGTATCTTGCCCAGCTCCTTACGCAGGCTTGATCGCGCTAGCGCGTGAGCGCATTCTGGCAGTGCTTGGGCCAGTGGTTGCATGTACACAGTGAAGGGCGGTCACGCACACTAGATTGAATTCTGCCATAAGCTGCTTCGCATCTAAAACACTTCTGCTTTTGGAAAGCTACACAGAGCAGTACGTGCCTTGAAATGATACGGCTGGACGTCTGAGAAGCGGGTGTCAAACACGAGCTCCACGTCAGGCTCACTGGGCACCCGGGGCAGGTACTGGTGCCGGTTGATGGAGGCTGCCACTGCAATCACCTTCTCAGCCAGCTGCTCACCCAGCTGGGCACGCTGCCGCTGACGCTCTGCAAATGCAATTACGCTGCACTTGGCAACAATGCTAAGGACAACAAAGCTGACTCAAATTCGCTCTAGAACATCAGCGGTCAAAATGGGGATCATTATCCTGCACCCCCATGAATTTTGCTATGTTGCAGAAATAATGCAGATGTCCCTCAACAAGATCAACCGAAAAGCAAGTTAGTGCTCCACATCTTAAAGGGCCCTTATAAGCCATCCAGAGGTCTAAATTTAGTTGTGGTATTGTAGATGTGCACAATCTACAACAAACAAGTCGCCGTGAAAATTTCTCGAAACGGTGCCAGCAGAGTTCACGGGTTTATAGATCAAAATGCGGCGATTGCTCGTTTTGCTCTCTGCTTCGCCAGCCTCTGTTAGTTGTTCTCCTCTCCAAAGGCTGCTTTACCCCACTCAATCAGTGCCCCTCTCAATCTCATGTGATGTACGTACGTCAACACACTCTTGAAACAGTGTCCACTTTCAGTCCCCATGACTCTAACAACTGTGTGCTTCTTGGCTACCCACTGATGTTGACTCAGTTCATGCAGCTTATCAGATTGCTAGGTATGAGTGTGTTGGTGTGTTACCAATTTGGCACTTGCATTACGTGCCAAAGATGACAATTCGTGAACACGCACACGTGGGCAACACGAAGATGAATAGCAAGGAGTGCAGCTAGCCGCTTGCATGCTAATCAGAAGTTGTAGGTTCTTGTTCAGCAGGGTTCGTGCTCGTTTACATGGCAAAAATTCGGGGGTTTTCAAGGACTTTTCAGGTATGTATGTGAGTTTACAAAGACCACAATGTCTGTTAGGAACCCATGTTAACACATATTCAGCCGAGGATGGAGGCTTGGAATAATTATAATTTGTCAGAAAAGGGTAAAATCCCTAGAGCTGACATAAAAAACATAGCTGCAATGAGTTTCTTTCTAGACAAATTTCAATCATAGTGTCATAGTTGCGTAGATAATCACTTTCAGTATGGCACAAGATGCAAACTGTTACTCAGGTAGCAAAGACGTGGGAACACTTATTGTGCAACACATGCGATTCCTCATTGCATATCCGGAACTTTCATATCAGCTTCGGCTATCTGCTGCTGCATGATCTTGGTTGTCTTTCTAAGGCTGTTTGACTTGATGATTCACATCAGGTTGCTAGTTGCCTCTACCTGTTACAAATGCGATAGCGCCGGCGACATCGAATTTTTTTCTTTTCCTTCTTTCTTTCAGCTCTTTTCAGAGCCAACTAAACGATGCATCTGCTGAATTGCAATGAAAACCCTGTACCTCTGCCGTGACCCTCTCCTTCAGCGAAATATACCTATTAAAAAGTGTGTTTTCACTTGCATTCATTTTACCGGACTGCCAGTTTTTCCGGACGTTTTTGCAGTCCGTTGAGGGTCCAGGAAATCAAACATTAATTCTATAGCCAAGTTGCATCTTACAAAAAAATTAGTTTGTTATATACGAAAATTTTCTATACATACAGGTACAATGCTAACTCTGTATATATTGCAAGAATATTTATTTACTTCGTTATAATCCTTAATTAATTATATCCCTCTTTGTTAAATGAAGGTTTTAGTGAACTATTTAGTGAACAAGATGTTTAAAAATCGTGTGATGCCACACACAAGCAAGATGCCCGCTGGAAGCCAGTCTTTGCTCAACTGACTCCAACACTTTCTTCCAGTGCTTTGTTATGCCTGCCATTGTCAATCAACTCTGTTGATACAGAAAGATCATTCAGGCAACAACAATGTGTCCTACAAGTATCACTCACTTGGTGAACAAAGTACAAAGCATCACCTGAGCCACAGCAGCTTCCTTCAACTTAAAATTACTACAAGCACATTTGGGAGCTGAAAGCATTCAATAAATAAATTTATACAGAACCTGAATTGGTTTCAATGTGAATAATAATAATAATAATAATAATAATAATAATAATAATAATAATAATAATAATAATAATAATAATAATAATAATAATTGTCGTGGTTTTACATCCCAAAACCACTGCATCATTTGTGCTCATTAGAGTGTTTATTTATTTATTTATTTATTTATTTATTTATTTATTTATTTATTCGAGTACCTACAGCGCCCAGTTTGGGCACTACAGTAGGGGGGAGGAGACATAAAACTTGAAATTGATACAGGGTATGAATACCAATAACAAAACAAGTAAGCATGCTCAGCTTATACAGTGTGTACACATTCTCGGGAACACGAGGCAAT
Organism: Rhipicephalus annulatus; assembly: GCA_013436015.1. Taxonomy (NCBI): domain Eukaryota; kingdom Metazoa; phylum Arthropoda; class Arachnida; order Ixodida; family Ixodidae; genus Rhipicephalus; species Rhipicephalus annulatus. Next base: position 15,331 of record WOVY01012308.1, on the reverse strand, counting down.
CAAGGAAAAGTAAAACACAAACAGAAATGCAGACAGAAATTGGCATCTTTCATTTCAACAAAAATTGTGACAGAGCATTTTGAAATGAGGGTGGCGGGGTGGATACAATATATTCTGGTAGGTTGTTCCATTCGTGTGTGGTTTTCGGGAAGAAGGAGTTTTTGTAAGTATTTATGCGACATCGGTATTCGCGAACTTTGCGAGAGTGATCTAGGCGAGAGGATACATAAGTGGGATCTTTAATGTAAACGTCTTTATTTAAACCAGTGCTACCAATATAAATAGCAGTGCTTTGCACCAATCGGCACCAATGCTGCTATGTAGTGCTGCTAACATGCACCAATCGGCCCAAATAGTGCTTATTTGGGCCGATTGGTGCATGTTAGCAGCACTTGTGTCATCTGTCTTTGTCTTGTGGTTCGCACCGTTTCTCGTTTCTTTGCATAATATGGTCATGAGAGTCACTGTAGCGAAGAGCCCCACAAGTTTCTGCTACCTAGTGTTCTTTGAAGCACGCCCAACTCTAAGAATGCAAACCTCCAACATTTCCCTTTCAAATAAATGAAGCCACCACGGCCAGGATACAATCCTTTAACCTGCAGGTCCGTATATATATATATATATTGTTACGGTCGAATAAAAGGATAGGTGGATTTATTTACAGGGTGAAGATGAAGCTCGGCAGTTGCGGTAAAGATGGAGTCCTCAGGCCGCACCAGACAACGTCGTCTTCCTATTTTACCTACCCGGCACATACTACAGCCCGGCTCATACCGTAGCAATCCCTGGTTCACAGACGAAGCCCGCTGGGCGAGTTTAAGTCACTGGAGGGATGAAACTTCTTGAGGCGAGCCACGTGCACCAACTGCGTTCGATTTGACCGACGAGAAGGTGTCGTCAAGCGTGCCACAACGTACGTCAAGTCAGTCAAGCGATCTACAATGACGTAGGGGCCTGTGTACTGCGGTAAAAACTTCTGACATAAACCAGGTTTTTGTGGGGGGGTCCACAACCACACGAATTCACCATTGCGGAATGAAATGGCATCATGGCGTTGATCGTACCGTTGCTTGGAGCGATCTTGTGATGCCAGTGTGCGCAAGCGAGCGATTTGGCAGGCTTCTTCAGCCCGGCACAATGTTTCAGCCACGGACTCATCGGTATGGAGCTTAAATGGGAGGATTATATCAAGGGAGCTGCGTGGTGATCGAGCGTAGAGCAGGTAGAAGGATGTGAAGTCTGTAGTCTCGTGTTTCCCTGTATTGTATGCGTAAGTAATAAATGGTAAGATCTCATCCCAGTTTTTGTGATTGGATGCGACATACATAGCGAGCATGTTAGTAAGAGTTCAATTGGTGCGTTCTACAAGACCATTTGTCTGGGGATGGTGTGGTGTCGAATGTCTGAACTGTGAAGTGCAGAGGTGAAGCAATTCTTCCACAGCGTCCCCGATGAATTGGCGACCACGGTCACTGATGATTACTTGAGGTGGACCATGGCAAAGAACAACGGAGCGTAACAAAAAGGCAGCGACGCCTTCAGCTGTAGAAGATGGCATCGCAGCGGTTTCAGCGTATCTGGTAAGGTGGTCGACGGGCACTATTATCCAGCGGTTGTTGTTCGAAGATCGCGGAAACGGGCCCAATAGGTCGATGCCCACTTGCTCGAAAGGCGTAGTAGGCGGTTCTACGGGGTGAAGAAGGCCGTGCGGCGCACTGGTAGGTCGTTTGTGACGCTGGCAGTTCTCGCAGCTTGAGACGTATTGTTTCGTAAAATCTCGCATTCGAGGCCACTAAAAAAGCTGCTGCACTCGATGCAGGGTGCGAATGAACCCAAGGTGTCCTGATGTTGGATCATCGTGCATAGTACGGAAAACGTCGCATCGAAGACTTTGAAGTATAACCAGTAAATAACCTGCGCAGGTTGCCGAGTAATTCGTTTTGCACAACAGTCCATCACGAATGCGAAAGCGATCACTACCTTTGAGATTTCGAGCGTAAACGAACAAAGGGTCTAAAGATAAATCATTCAATTGTTCTCGTTTGAAGATATTGCCGTCAGTAAACGTGTGAGAGACCGCAGAAAAACAGACGTCGAAGGTATCTGCACTGTCCTCCGTCATGGTCATAGGCAGGCGAGAAAGGCGATCAGCGTCCGAATGACATCGTCCACTTCTGTACGAAATGCTGAAGTCAAATTCTTGAAGGCGTAAAGCCCATCAAGCAAGGCGGCCAGAAGGGTCTCGGAGGGTAACAAGCCAACATAATGAATGATGGTCTGTCACAATTGTGAATAGACGATCGTAGAGGTAACATTGAAACTTCCGAATGGCGAATACAGCCGCTAAACATTCTTGCTCTGTCACCGTATAATTCATTTCAGCCTTGCTTAGAGATCGACTCGTATAAGCAACAACGTGCTCTGCGTTATCATGGCTCTGAACAAGCACACCTCCGATGCCAATTCCACTTGTGTCACTGTGCACTTCTGTAGGAGCAGAAGGATCGAAACGACGGTGAATAGGCTCAGATGTCAGTAGAAGTTTCAGTTCAGAAAATGCGGCATCACAATCAGGTGTCCATTCGAATGGGCTGTCTTTTCACAACAAGCTCGTCAGTGGGTGTACTACGTCCGCGAATCGGGGCACAAAGCGGCGAAAGTAGGAACATAGGCCCAAGAAGCTGCGAAGTTCCTTCAGTGTCTGGGGTGGTTTGAATGTGCCGACTGCGTCGATTTTGCGGGGATCCGGCCTGACACCATCTTTGTCAACTAGGTGACCTAGGAGTAAAGCTTGTCGTTTACCAAACCGGCACTTCTTAGAGTTCAAAATCAAGCCAGCCTTTCCGACACAGTCTAAAACAAGCCTGAAACGGACGTTGTGCTCTTCAAAGGTACGCGCAAAAATGACGACGTCATCCAAGTAGCATAAGCACACCTCCCATTTAAGACCACGAAGGCCAGAGTCCATAAACCTTTCAAAAGTGGCGGGGGCGTTGCAAAGCCCAAACGGCATCACATTGAATTGGTACAGTCCATCAGGCGTCACGAATGCGGTCTTCTCCTTGTCTGAAGGGTGCATAGGTATCTGCCAATATCCTGATTGTAGGTCTATTGAAGAAAAGTACGAAGCCGGGTGTAAGCAGTCAATAACATCGTGAATCCTAGGCAGTGGATATACATCTTTTTTGGTCACGGCGTTGAGTATTCTGTAATTAATGCAGAACCGCCAGGAACCATCTTTCTTCTTAACCAAGATGACTGGTGCTGCCTACGGTCTACACGACTCTTCAATGACACCCTTCTTTAGCATTTCCTGAACCTGGTCGGCAATAACTTTTCGTTCTGATGACGACACTCGGTAAGGCTTTTGTCGGATCGGACGGGCAGTGCTGGTGTCAATCCTATGGTGAGCACGAGAACATGGTAAAGGTAGTGACTTCTCATCTTGGCAAAAGTCAAACACAGAAGCATGTCGCCTCAAGAGATGGCGTAACGTCTGCTGCTCGTGTGACCGCAAAGTGGTGCTAATCATGCTTAGGATCTGGGACTCGTAAGAGCAACTGCGCTTGTCAGAGACTGTACCTTTCTCGCTTTCATCGTTGTTAACGACTGCTACAGAACCTTCAGTGGAATCATCGAAGACGCCAAGCTTCATTCCTCGAGGGAGCATAACCGGCATTGGGGAACAGTTCAGTGCCCACAGAAAGGCTGCTCCTTCATCAACAGATACCAAACAACGAGGGACGAGTATACCTTTCTTAGCACATTGAACGATGGCAGGTTCAACGATGGCGTCAAAAGAATGTGGCACATTCTGGGGCGAACAGCGCAACTGACCTCATTGACCATGGCGGCACGTCAGCTCATCGGAAACAATCAGAGCGTCCTTCGCGGCCAGCGGCGCCTCATCGACGAGGGTAGGAACAATGTCACTGCTGACGGAAAGTTCCCCGCTTCCACAGTCGACGAAAGCGCCACATCCTTGGAAAAAGTCAAGACCGAGAATCACATCGTGGGTACAACGTTGCAGCACAAGAAACTCTATTGGGAACACCTTTCCTGCCAATAAGACATTGACGGCACAAACTCCGACAGGATGAAGTACTTCCCCACTAACACCACGAAACTTTGTTGATTCGCCCCAACAAAACATAACTTTGCGGCCAATGCGACTTTTGAAAGAAAGACTCATAACTGATATCGTAGCACCAGTGTCCATCAAAGCACTTGTACAAAAGCCATCTATTTCCCCACGTATCTCGTTCTTGGACATTATAACTGGCAGAGGCATCTGAGGCAAATCCTGTTGTGCGACCTCACCTCCATCGGTCGCGCTGGCTAGTTTCCCGGCGGCGGCGGTGATGACAGGCGTCGTCTTGGCGAAGAGGAACGATGCAGTCGGCCAGATGGAGGCGTCAAACTATGGTCAGAAGCGGGAGAACTGTCGTGGTGATTTCCCCGCCATGAGGTACTCCTGGAATAGGCTGGCCAAGTACCGTTGTTGTGACCAGTGCCCGCTGGCAGAAACTCTGATGGGGAATGATATCGGGATGTCAGCTCTCTCTGTGGACGACAGAACCGAGCTATATGCCCGGCGATACCGCAACGGTAGCACACAGGGGCTTGGCGGCACGCATTGTACTCCTGGAAGGCATTGCGCTGACGTGGTGGTGGTACAGGTAAATACTCCTTCGGGTCGTAATAGGTGTTGGCTGGCTGATGGGGGTAACTGAAGCAGTCTTTGTACCTCGGCAGCGGGTAGTTATTGGGCTGTGACCTCGGTGGTGAGGGTGGCCTGTAGTTGCAGTCATCGATGCCTGCTGCGGCAATTGACACGAGAGGGCGAGAGGGAGGCGGTGCGGGTAGAGCTTCGTACGGCGTCGGGCGAGCGTGTCGAGTGAGCTCTTCTCGAACGATCTGGCGTATTGTCGACGCGAGATCAAGCGGCGTGTATTCGTCAACACTTGCCACGGTGGTTACATTCGGTAGGCGACCGAACTTGGGGGTGATACGTCGCATCTTCAGGGTCTCGAATGTGCGACAGTGGCTTATGACGTCGATTACTGTAGCAAAGTTGTCTTTACTGATGAGGAACTAATACACGTCTTCGGCAATGCCCTTCAATAGGTGGCCAACTTTGTCTTCCTCTGACATAGAAGGGTTGACTATCTTGCAGAGCTTCAAGATTGCCTCGACATAGGTCGTGCACGTCTCTCCTAAGATCTAAGCTCTCTGCAGTAACGTTTGTTCGGCCTGCTTTCTCTTAGCTACGGAGTCTCCGAAACACACTCTTATTTTGGAAACGAAACAATCCCATGATGTGAGGGCATCTTTGTGGTTCTCGTACCACACGAGTGCTGCCGTTAAGAAAAATACTACATTGGTCAGCTGGGTCGTCGCGTCCCACTGGTAGCATTTGCTCACCCGTTTGTAGTGTGTGAGCCAGGCGTCCACGTCCTCACCAGATTTGCCACCGAATGTGCGAGGCACTATCAGTTCCTGACGCAACCAGAGACCAGTCGCACGCGAACCTGGCACTAGCGGTGCTGCTGGGACTGGTAGAAGGTCTGCAGCTGCGGGGATCCGGTTGCCTTCTTCGCCGTGAGACATCTCAGCTACCAGAGGTAACGGGTGCAGTCCAGCAAGGCAGCGGCTTCGTCGTAGATCAGGCGCTTGAAGCGTCGTGTTGCTTGGTTGATTACCCAGCACCTCCACCACAAAACTGTTACAGTTGAATAAAAGGATAGGTGGATTTATTTACAGGGTGAGGATGAAGTTCGGCAGTCGCGGTAAAGATGGAGTCCTCAGGCCGCACCAGACAACGTCGTCTTCCTCTTCTACCTACCCGGCACATACTACAGCCCGGCTCATCATACCGTAGGAATATATATATATATATATATATATATATATATATATATATATATATATATATATATATATATATATATATATATATATATATATATATATATATATATATATATATATATATACATACACACACACACACACACACACACACACACACACACACACACACACACCAGACTCTTCGAACGTCATTCACGCTGGATCCGACGTATTGTATGCTGCAAGAAATAGACGAAACTTTCTTGGAAGCGCCTTTACTTAACATTTTCAGTTGATGGGCCATTACTCTGACGAGGGCTGGTCCACTAGCTGAGAACGTTAAGAAGCTTCTGTGAAAGTTTTGACGTCTTTTTCTTGCATATATATATATATATATATATATATATATATATATATATATATATATCAAGTTGCAGATTCTTCGTTTTATGCCATGACAATGTGTAAAATATAGCTTTAATGTAACCATTCTACAGATGTCTGTCTGGTTTGGTATTAAAACTGAGAAATGATTTGGGAAACCCAAAATGTCAGGTTTTTAGGTCAGAGTTTTTGGTCAGAGTTTAGATAATTTCTTAAAGTATAGTTTCTTTTAAACAACTCTTTATGCCACTAAACTTTTATCATTCTGAGCCATAATAGCTCATATTGCTCTATATTAACTGTAAAATGCAAATAAGCATTAAGAAAGCGTTTATAAGACAATTTAATGGACAAGAAATAAAAGATTGTAATATGAAAATTTTTGAAACCCTCAACCCATGCCAATTGCTTACATAAGGTTCAAAATAACTATACAGCCGATATCAAGGAGATATTTGCACCCTTCACATGATGAAGAACATGCGGGTAAAATTTCATACAGATTGGGCAATCCGAAGTACCAAAACAAAAAGATGATGTCCGAACTGAAGAAGTTGCCTAAGAATGGTTCTTAAAAAAAACACCTTTAAAAGGTATAAGTGAAGCCTAATCTCTGTGGAAAAGATAAGTTTTTCAAGATGATTTCTTCCATCATAAAAGCTTGTGAATAATGGCTACTTTGAGCAAGTGGCTTTAGTGAACTGCTCATGTGAAATGCAATGGCAAGCAGCCAAGTGACAATTTTCAGGGTACTCAACACAATGAGCACTTTTTAGTTTTTAAATAGCCACTTTGCCCTCTTTAAAAGTAATTTTAATTTACTTCGGGTTTAATTTTAATCCAGTTTTTTTTTGTCATAAAAGTAAAGAGACTAAACAAGTGGAAGCAAATGAAAACAAAAAATATATAACTATAAAAAAAAACTTGCATTTTCCAACTTTCTTTTCCCTTTAACATGCATAAACCTTCTAAAGATCATTTTGCAAGCTCTGCATGCCGCAAAGCAATTTCAAGCATTAATTATTTTTTTTAAACCATTACACATGCTGAAAAGTGATCTCCTTTAAGGTAGATTTGCAGAAAAACGTAGCAGTCTTTCCTTTCTGTCAGGCTTGCACATTGCCAGAAGGATTCATACCATTTCACAAACAAGAATATTACAATTACCAAAAACTATAATTGCCACAGTTGTCAAAGCACTGAAAACTGCATCAGAAGGCACACGTAAGGAAGACAACAGCCAACATAAACTCATGACATAGAGTGGTTGTTGCTTGTTTACATTAAATGCATGTTGATGTTGTGAGGTGTTCCATTTGTGCTCATTTGCATTGTATAATTTTTGAACTGAAAGCGGCATCCTGGGCAAATTGCTAATCTATTATATAGGATGATTGCTCAACAAAAAAGACATGGACAAGTGACGAAATTGATTTTCTATTTGCTCTAAGCTGTGCTTGCCATTGATATTCCACACTCCCATGAGTCTGAACAAATCCACCTCTCGTGTTATTTCCTCTTCTAAATTTCGCATCCTTTGAAGGAGAGATGGCCTGACAGGCCATGATACGGAAGTACCTTGCTCGTTGGGCAGGGTGATAACGTTGACGCGTATGTTCCACACTTCCCAGGGGATGCACTCTGAGGAGAGGAGCCACCGGGTGCGCTTCTTCTGGAAGAATTCCAGCCAGATCTGCGCAGAAGAAACACTCACTGAGGGCTGGGAAACTGATAGCTCTTTTCGTGCTGGAAACATACAAGATTATTAAACCCTTGCAACGAGGAGGTGTCTCACTAGTATAAAGCACTGCCTGACCGATTGCGTGAGATGTCAAAAAGGAGTGTCACAGCAACTGACGTTTCCAAAAGGCGAATTGTCTTCGTTTGAGCCTCTCCCCAAATTTTCGTGTCATTTGAGCATTTATTTAATGTGGCATAAAACGGACATGGCACGAGAATGCTATATGTTAGTCCAAGGCTCACATTTGTCATCGCTGTCACATGCCTCAGATTAAGTGCCCTAAAAGCTTTTTAAGTTGTTAAGACTTGTTCTGAAGGCCTCACTAAGGCATACAATACAAAAAATCAACTGTAAAAAAATTTCACTTTCATTCTAAATTGCTTACAAATTACTGGCAAATTTTTTACTTAAGAAGCCTTGGCCGATCATATTAATACGTGAGGTCTTACTTGCCAAAACCACAATATGACTATGAGGCAAGCCCTAGTGGAGCTGGAAATTTCAGACATGTGCTGTTTTTTAGAGGTTCCCTGATAGTGAAAGTTTTTGTTTGCGACTTTTTTTACTGTGATTTGTAACTTTGCGTATGGTAACGCTGAAATTTAGTCCTAAATTTTCGAACACATCGTATAACTTATGATGGCGTCATTAATTCTAGCCTTGCCCTGCCGCGGTGGTTTAGTGGCTAAGGTACTCGGCTGCTGACCCGCAGGTCGCGGGTTCAAATCCCGGCTGCGGCGGCTGCATTTCCGATGGAGGCGGAAATGTCGTAGGCCCGTGTGCTCAGATATGGGTGCACGTTAAAGAACCCCAGGTGGTCAAAATTTCCGGAGCCCTCCACTACGGCGTCTCTCATAATCAAATGGTGGTTTTGGGACGTTAAACCCCACGAATCAATCAAATAATTCTAGCCTTGTGTGGATATTCGAATGCTTCGAATTTTTAAACAAATAGTGGGGTATTCAAATTTGCTTCGATTAAAATTTCACATATTAAAATTTCGAGGTATTCGCAAGAAATGAATAATTGCATATTAATCTGAATGTACCGCCTGTAAAAGTGGTTTCACTGCAGTATAGGTGTGCTGAACCATGAAAGCACCCATCTAAAAAAGATAAGCTCTGCCGCGAAGCCCCCTTCAAATTTAAAGGGGCTTGCACCTCTTTTTTAGCCGATCTATGGTCGAGGCTACCGAGGACATGCAAACCGATTATTATAGCACAGCACACGGCGAGCGATCCACAATAAATTCTCAAAGTCAGCTAAGAATTTCTCTCTTCCCTCGGCAAATGACTCCACAAGCTCAGAAGGCACACTTGACGTATTTTCTTTCCCCGTGCCATCCCTCCCTGCTTAGCTTCCAACACTTTCGCCGATACGAGAAAAGAGAATGCACTTGCAGCATGTAAAAAATCTTTGCAACGCCTTGTGTACGGAACAAATTCTAAAAATCTTTGCAGCGGTGAATTCACGAGGCAAGTAGCTTTTTTAGTCAATCCATTCCATGGCTACTTGAAACAGTGTCGCACGGCCCCTTTTAATAAAAGTATTACCCTCAAATCAATTAATTTTATTAAGAAACGGCTTATATGCTCCAAGTATAATAAACTTCAAAATGTGATGTATTTTATGGGTTATGACCCGCATCTCGCTGAAAGTTAAATCCTGCTACTACTCGAACTTATTTCGACTTCCTTTGAACGAAAAAAGAAATGGCATTCGCATAGAGGTTCTATTTCAATTAAAAAAAAAAACATTGTGCAGGTGAGTTAGGTCATGATAAATATGCCCATTTTTTTTATATGTAATATGTAATACTCGAATTCAATTCGAAATTATTCGGCCAAAGTCACTATTCACTTCGAACCTAAAATTCACTATTCGTACAAGCCTAGTTAAATTCCGAATGATTTTGCGTCTGTTTGAAAGGCCCGCCCAAGTACCATAAGAAACTAGTGCCCCACAGCAGCACAGTGCCCAAGACACCTTTCACGTGCGCTCAAGCTTTGGGACGCTGAATGCGCTTTTTCACATAGGGTTCCTATGGGTGGTTAAGGATGAAACGATGTGGGTACTTTGAATGTGTCTTCTTCAGAAAGAAGAAAAGCATTTATCTTGTAAGCAACCAAAACCACCTTGAGAGCAACCTGGCAACAGAGGGAGAGAACCAAATAAAAATACCTTATAGGCAACGCTCGTCACTAATAATCGGTCAGAGGTGGGCAGGACTATCAAGCAACAAGTATCTCGAGCTTCAAATTTGGTGGGTCCTTTAATGTGCACCAACAGTCGGACTACAGCATTCTGCCTCTATCCAATTGCTACCACAGTGGCCAGGATTGAATCAACAACCTTTTGGCCAAGCACTGTAAACTACACACCTTGCCCAATGACTGTCAGTACAATACCTATTTGATTTCATTGCTAACAGCATTTAACCTTGAGAGTGTCAAACTTTTCCGAGAAAAATGTATGCGAATTGTCCAATCACCTTATTTTGAATGTACGAAATGTGTTAAACAGCTCAGGAACAATATTTTGGTGTCAGTATCACTTAAAACTGCATAATGTTCAATAGTGTTTAAGAACGTGGTTTTCCTTGAAACACCGGTCTACATGCAGTGCCTTATTGCTGCCTGCGCACATAACATGCGTGTTCACTTTCCTGTTGGAGCGACGAGTTGTGCTGGCAAACACACAGCATTTTCTCTGCGTGTGGCTACCTCGGGCAGAGTAAGCTCGATAACAAAGAATAATGAGAGTACCTCGTCAGTGTCCGTGATAAACAAGCAAGCAGAAACACCAATAAAGACGAAAATCAACTTTCACGATCCTGCTAAGATTAGTCAAGTGTCGCATGCCTTCGTTATAATCACGCTATGAAACTGAAACCATGAAAGGGCGTCACTTATCAGCGTTGCCCCAGTCCGCTCGACGCGCCGACGCTAGAAATCAGTTCCATTTATCTACGTGAGAAGTTAGCGTGATTTTTTACAACACCTGCAAGTTGTAGACAGTGTCAGCACCTCCCAGTTCATATGCATCAACATTATGGCACAAAATTTCAAGTGGAGGGTTGAAAATGCATTCGTATGGCAGACGTTGCGAGACAGAGAGCTGTTGTCATACATCTACAGCAAAAACACTCCAAGGGTTAAAGGGGCTCTGCGACACTTTTGGTATAGCCGTATTTAGCACCGAAACGCCTGTAGCAATGATTACTGAGACGAATGCAACGAGAATGATAGAAATTGGTGCGCACAAAGTGAAGTTATCAGTCCTCAAAGCTCAAAACCCGAGCAGACGACAATGAGAAACGTTCTCTTTCGCATTTCACTCGCCTGCTGACGTCAAAGACCACTTCCAATCACAGCGCGTGTCTCACAGAGACATTCTGGAAAATTCACCTCATTGGCCTTCACACAATACCTCGCTACCGCTCTTTTTGACGGCGTTGTTAACATGGTTACCATGAACCACGTGCGTTGGGTAGCAGATGCTTCCACAGTCATGCTAACCTTTCTAGCCACTATAGACCGCACTGTGTAAGAAACACACATACGCTTTGAGTGGGGTCACTTCTCGCCTTGCATGCAAAACGTGTTTTACGGCAACGACGGTGCCCACTTTTTGGCTCGCTGAAAACGCAGCACGCGTTCCTAGTTTTAGTTGCTGGCATACCATATCCTCGTTCGCAAACTAAGTGCTGTGTTCGTTGTTCTCAAAATACATCATTTAGCAACAGGAATGATTTCTTTCTGAGAAAGTATAAAAAACGGCTTATGCTATTTTTAGCATTCACTCTTAGGGCCTAGCTACCACCATATGAATATTGCACGCTATTTCTCACGTCAAGCCAATCAAAAGCGAACAGTGTTTGTCGTTACGTCACATGACATGACGTCACTTCCTATGACGAAAATAGCTGATGTATGTCGCCGTAGTCTGAAATCGAGGTAGTTTGTCTAGTCAATTAAAATTATAATATCGTGGAATTCGACGTTGCCATGAGCGCAACGATATCGGCGTGTTCCACAGCACCAGAAGAACCGATGAAAAATACATGCTCAAAAATTATCGCAGAGCCCCTTCAAACAGCACCTGATTAGACAGTGTGAACAGTTGGCCATCATTTGTAGATATGACCCGAATAGACCTTGACTTTCAATACATCCAATTTCATAGCTCACTCAAAGATTTCACACCCGCTCTAAGCATTCATATTCAGTGGCTGCTAATGCACAACTTCTTTTACTTTATCCTGTTTTACTCTACATTGTTTCTTCTCTATCAACTCTCTGAAGCCTGTTTTGCACGCTTCAAATGGGGCATTTTAGCACCTCAGCTGCATTGTATTTCTGCCTACTATAAACGAAGTTCTCACATTATCCGAACCTTTATTGGAGGTCAGCCTGAACTTCTGTGAAAAGGCAGAATTAATGAGTCAAAGCTAATGTTCACCCTATGCATACATTAGCGTGGAAACTTGGGCAAGTAGGTAAGACGTAACTGTATATAAGAACACTGTTCCAGACAAAGACTGACAAAGGTAAAAAATACAGCCCTTTGTCTGTTACCTTCCTCGGTGTTTGTTACGGTGTTCTTAATATACCCAAGTGTACATTAGGTTTCTGCAAATAGTAAATTTGTGAGTTTGAAGCGAATTTGAAGCAAACAGTGATTTGGTTGAATGATTTAGAATCAAATTAAATAAGTACCATCAGGACGTCTTGAGGGGCTAGTTGGTTCATTCTATGCAGGAAAAATTGCGCTAAAATAGAAAAGACACCACAAAGAAGGAACACTTAAACAGATCGAGCGCAAACTACCAGTACTTATCAGTTATCTGTGCTTCTTCACGTACGTTCTGCACCCGTACCACATTCAGCCAGTCGAGTTTTATTTTCGTTAGCCACTCCCGCCCCAATAACCCGGTGGTGCAAAACCCGGTGGCGCATGCCAACCCGGTGGTGCAATGCGATGTGGGAGTGGTATATGCGACTCCGTTTTCCTGCGGCAGATCTTACGTGGGCCAAACAGGCCGCTGCGTTAACGATCGCATACGTGAACACCAGCTGTCGATCAAAAATAATGAAATGGGAAATTTGCCTGCTCACTGCGCAGCATGTGGATGTGAACCACTATTTCAGGAGACTAAGATACTGGGACATAGCAGAGATACGTGTGCTCGTGAGGTTTTGGAAGCATTCTTCATCAACATGAAAGGTGATAGCTGTGTAAGTGAGGCCTCGGTATCGCTCTACGGTGCAGAAGTGTCCTTTTTGATTGATAAGGTGCGTTAAGTAGCACGTGTTGATCCTCGATGCGTCGGCGCAGCTATGTACGGGTTCCCTATTTTACCGACGTTCTACAGTCAATAAAAAACAGTTGGTAGTTTGCGCTCGATCTGTTTAAGTGTTCCTTCTTTGTGGTGTCTTTTCTATTTTAGCGCAATTTTTCCTGCATAAATAAGTACCAATCACATATTTAAAAAAAATTGACATATTTGTCATGACCCAGCCACAGTATTTGCACAGTATTTTTAAAGACTTCAGGAAGGCATGTAGAAATGTCATTCTTTTTGGTTTGAAGAGAAGTAGAAGAAACTTTGTATTCTAGCACAATTTAGCCTTTCATAAAATGCAGAGATAACCTCTAAAATACATTGTTTTAAAATTACTATACTTAGAGCCTATAAGCCAGTGTAATAAGCTTTTAAACTTAAAAAAATATGATCAGATGTGAGGGCATAATGTATATGTTAATTTAACATTGAAGTGTGGCTTTGCAGCAGTCCAGATTTCCCTGGATGGGTGTACTCACGATTCAGTGCCCCTTCAATGCAGTGAAACCTCGTTGACAGAAAAAATGGTGGAGAGAAGTGGTACAAGCAGATTTGGAAAACTTCTCTAAATGAACGAACAGGTGTGGTAGTAGCGGTTAGAAGAGAGAAAGAAAGGCAACAGATGGTGCCTTTCTTCCTCATTTCAAACAACTACCTCTCCACCTATTCGTTCATTTAGAAAAATTTCCAATAATTTAGGTTCGAATCAAAGCATATATTCGTGCGAATATTCGCACATGCTTAAGAAGCACCTTCGCCCCAACTCACCTGGCCAGTGCGGGGTCCATCGTGGCTGCGCAGACGGTCGCTGAAGGCAGTCACGTCACGACAAACCGCCTCATTCAGCTCATCCGACGCGCAGCGTACCTTGGCACAGACAACAAAAACATTTTCGCTTAACACCCCCAGAAACACAGAATGAGGCCACCCAACAGCTCATTATTAGTAGCATTGGTCAAAATTGTTTCGCGGCTAAGGTAAACACTATGTTAGTGTGGGGAAATAGCGCAACATAACTTCCATTCTCTACTATGGAGGGAATAAAGCGCCTATGAGAGGAACACATGAAGTATGCGCTTGTCCTTGTCACCTGGTGTTTGTCTCATTGACACTTTATTCCCTCCATAACCAGCAGTGACAAGCCGAACAAAACGTGCTGCCCGAGTTCCATTCTTTGCGCCATGCATAGCAAACAATGCTGATGGGGCATATTGTAACAACCAAAATATCGATCGACCCCCCCCCCCACACACACACACCGTTTGACTGAGAAGTACTGAAACTCGAAAAACAAGGAGTACACAAAATGGCCAAACTACCAGGTGATGCCCTTGTCATAAAAGAAGTGTGATTTCACAGGCTCCACAGTGCCACTGTGCAGCGTGTGAGTGTGCACCCATTTACAAGTGTGTTTACATGCTTGTTCCACATGCTGAAGGGTCAAAAGATCAACTCAAGCGTTATCTACCTAAAGGTTGCAACCTCCACAGAGAGCGTTTGAAATGTGCTCTCGTAAGTCCAAACACACACTCCACCTTAAAGGTTCTAATTTTGATGCAGTCTGATGTGACTGGTAGCTACCATGAGTGAAACTCCCCGATAAACTCTGGATAATCTGCAATCTGGCCCCAAAACTACATTTGTCTTCCAACTGCCGCCATGCGACTAGAATATTCTTCTTAGTCTGCCACAAGCGAATGCTTCCGTAGGGCACCCGCTGCACGTGGTTGCGCCACTGTAACCAGAGCCTCCTGCCACAAGAAGAGGCAAAAGGCATCCGGTGAGATGGAGCACCACGGATGCCTTCTGTGATGAAATTTTAGATATTGCTCAAGATTCGCAGCTCTTCGTCAGATTAATCTTGCACTACAGTTAAGCCTGTGCTAACACCCAGACACTTTCCTCACACGCCTCTGCAGACTCAATGACTGTTTTCTTGAATGCTATAAAGTAACTATCGTCGGTGTCGCTCGTTCTCACAGAGATGTAGAAAAAACAAGCAGCCTGGA